>JAQQSB010001054.1:0-28573 GCA_029721515.1 Synanceia verrucosa | reverse complement strand
CTGCAGCAGAAAATGTTACAAAAAGAAGGTGGGGTTCCCAACTGTCTGATCATAGCAAAGAGAGATCTTTAGTGGTTTTTTCCCAGTATGCTGGAGTGCCTCTGAGTGGAGTCATAAATCTGGTGACATATCTGTTCACGCACAAATGCTTTCAACTTCCTCTCTGTCTTGCAACATTGCATTAGTTATTCTGCGACCATCTCTGGTAAAAGGACGAGCCTTTGCGCCAGCTGTATCCTCATGCTGGAAGTAGCTTGGTGTATCTCAGTTACAAACTGTGCAAAGAACAAGTAGATTTGAATCTCTGGCAAAGCGATCATCAAGCACAAGAAAGCGCTCGTTTTGAAATAACTGGAAGAGCGTTAACCTGATAGGTCTGTTTTCATCCCAGAGTGTTTTGACCAGTGAGGAAACTGAACAGGGAAAGCCATCGCCTCAAGATGAGGTGTTTCCTTGAAAAAGCTTGACTGGTTTGTTTCCTTCAGCAGGGGCAACTTAGAGTAGATTCCTTCCACTGAAGCGCTCAAGACTCTACCTCCTGAAATCATCACACGGCTGTAGACAAGACTCAGACAACAGCATACACCATTCAGGTTCATCACCTTCTTGTTCTTTATCATCCTGACTGCTGCTGTGGTTGATGGGCGGGTCATCACTAAGACTGACGGCCGTCAACAGCAATCTGTTCAATGAGTTCAGGATCAGTTACTGCTTCTACAAAGCGCGCATGCGTTCTCAAGAAGTCGCCAATTTCCATCAGATCCTCAGCATCGTAATCATTATCATCATCCATTTTGTCCTCCTCATCAGCATCAATCACATCTCTCACCACCTTCATCAGGAAGTGTTGGATCCACGGATAAGCTCAACAAGCTCATCTCTGATAGTTACATGCGATGCTGTACTGTAACGGATGAACCTCTTTCGAAGTTTAAGCTTGATAAGCTCTCACAAGTTTAGACCAAGTTACAGTTTGGAACACCTGATGACCTTTGAAACACAATGCGTCTCTTTCTGAGTTTCACTCTCATCACTTGGGAGATTCACTTCTCAGTCTGGGTAAAGCATTGACTGTTTCCTGGACTTCAGAAGGAACACAAACAACGTTACCTTGAGACAGCTCTTTGTTGACCTTTAGGAGAGAAGAGGGATGATCTTAGCAAGCGTTATACACTTAGCAACAAGATGTCTTTCCAAGATGTTTCAAATCTTTAAGCTCAGGTGGAATATCTGCAAGCTATGTATAAGTTGTGCTATAATGCTGTTGCAAGGGGAAGGCATTCTACCATTTTTAAGATGATCATGACAAGTGTGACAGATCCACTCTCGCTTTTTCTCTCATCAGGTACTGTGCAAAGATTGAGAATGACATTCATCATTGCAAACATGAACAAACTCCACACCTGTCAGACAAGTTTGCTAGCAACTTAACTGGATTTTTTAACATAAGTAGATCTGTTTGCAACATTTCACCTGATTAGGGAACAATGCTCTGTGGCAAACTGTACAAACATAGAGTTGGACCACTTTTTTATTTCAGATTGAAAAACTTTAACAGCTTCTCTGATCAGAGTGTCATCAGTTTGGTTTTGTTGAGTCTCATTACGGGGATTATTTTGTCTGTTCAACCATCTGTACTTTCTTCTGATGTCAAACGCACACTGCATGCTATTACTCACTCTGAATCCAAGGTATTTGTTTCTCATTAGCTGTCTCATTGTTTGTTTTTGTTTGGATCTGAATTCAGGGTCGTTGGCATAGCGACGGGTGGCGTGAGACTTTTGAGTTTGTCTGGAAATGGGCATTCAGGCGATAGCTGGAAGTTATCGTGATCTTTGTCTCAGCTTAAAACCAGTGTCTTTACTGTAGCGATCAGTCATATATGATCTTTGTCTCAGCTTAAAACCAGTGTCTTTACTGTAACGATCAGTCATATATGATCTTTGTCTCAGCAAAGTTAGTGTCTTTACTGTAACGATTTCTGATGTAAAATTTCTGTCTCTGCTGGAAGTTTGAGTCCTGTTGATAACGAGCAGTTATGTAGGATTGCTTTCTTTTTCTGCACTCAACATTTTGCCTGTAACGTTTAATTTCATAGGATTTTTTCTGTTTATTCACACTTTCATCTTTAGCATATCTTTCTCAGTGTTCTGTTTTTAGCCATCACTTTAATTTTCTGCCTTCTGTTTCTTTCATCGTTTTGCTTTGTTTCTTCTCCAAATCCTTAAGTCTTCTTTTAATCTTTTGCCTTGTGTGCTTTGAATATTTTGATAGATCCAATTCATTTTTATCCAATGGCATGTCAACACAGGATGTGGACTCTGTTACTGAACATGATGGCAAACACATTTCTGACATTTCAATTTCAACCTCTGCAACTCCTGACACACTGTGATGCTCCTGCTCTTTCACATGTGGATGATCAACAACATCACTGGACTCTACATGTAGCACATGTTCATCAACAAGTTTATCTACACTCTGAAAAGTCACAGGCATCAACTCATATGGAGAGTTTGGGCTGGCACCAAGTATTTGGAAAACTGTAACAATCTTTCTGATCATTTCACTGAGATGAGTGAAGGTAAACATGACAGCTGTTCCTGTACCTGTACCCCATGGGCCATGTGGTAAACCATCAGGACGTCGAGTGAGGGTCAAAGAAGCCATACTTTCCTTGTTGGTCTCGGAAAACAGCGATGCACTGAGAAGCCATGATCAACAGAGCGTAGTTCACATCTGAAGACAAGCACTGCAGTCTGTTTGAGAGGTTAGGAAAGCTCCATCATCTGTAAACATTCCAATCATTGATTCACACTTTGTCATGATGTATTGCTGACTGTGACTACAATGATCTCAGGAAGTTCTTCAGTGTTCAAATGGTTAGAAACTGCTCGTTTATCAGCAATCAGTTGATTCATAACAAGTGTGTACATTGCATGGCCTCCATCTAAAACAAGATCAAGGTCTGCACTTCACAGGTGTCCCAACTCATGAAGGAAAGCAAGAAATGTAGCAGAGTTACAGGTGAATGAACTGTTCTTTGAAGCAGCATATCTCCAATGGGCCTGACTGCGGGATGCTAACACACGTGTCACATTAACATTCGAAGATTCAGGTACATTTACCTCTCTGTTGCTCTGAGGTGGAGTACTCACTGTTTGTTTGTTCTGAGTTGTAATACTCACTGTTTTCAGATGCTGTTGACTGTAGAAAATCATCAAACTTCTGTAACGTACCTTTGCAGCTTGAGATTTCTTTCCTTTGCGAGGCATGGTTTCTGAAGTCACAGGGTTTTGTCAAAGGTCAGGTCTGAAGGTCAGATATGTTTGTGGTTTTTCAAGAATGTTGCAATGTGACCAGAGTTTTTGTACTGTTCAAAGTGTTTTTGAAAGGTTTGTTTCAATTCTCAAAGGTTTTCTTTCTCAAAGTTTTCTTTCTCAAAGGCCAGACCACAGCGCAAACAAGGCCAAAGAGTGAAATAAAGGAGAGAGAGAAAAAGTCAGCGAGAGCAGAGCAGGACGGATGACAGAGAGGTTGGGGACTGGACCTATGGCCCAAATCAGATCCCACAGCTTGAAATAAAGGGTGAGGAGAGACAAAAGTCAGAGCAGGATGGATGTCAGGGGTTCAGGCCGGGCAATATTGCACAAGCAAGGCCCACAGAGTGAAATACAGGTAGAGAGAACAAGGCAGAGACAAAAGACAGAGCAGGATGGATGATAGAGGGTTGGGGTGTTGGGACTAACTTGACCGTCTACAGTGTGAGAGATAAGGAAAAAATAATTAATTTTCTTAAAATAATTCTGTATGGTTATTGCATGACTTGATATTGAAATACATTATTAATGACTTTAAACATGTAGGCTTCAAAACAAGCGTAACAGGAATTTAACAACAGCACAACAATCAATGTAATTGTAGTTTTAGCAAGAATGCTTTAAAATTAAATGTATTTTTAAAAATCATGGTTTGAATTTAGCATCCAATATTAGTGTGGACTTCAATCATCTATCATAATTCAGTTGAAAAAGCCCTTCAAGACTGCAGAGTTAGCCACCTAATGTGGGATTGATAATTATTTTGAATATAATAACTTTGAGTGACTAATTTGGGCAGCTAATGCTTTGCTAGAGAAAAAGTGACACAGACAAGCATCAAACACAATGCCCTTTAACCAGCAGCCATTTGACATGTCATTGCAGGGAGAAGCCAGTTATAATCTGTGACATTAATTATGACCCAGGTAGAGTCCACACTGGCTCACTAGAGTTGCTCTGACATTTCTTTTTAATAGTAAAGCCACACCAGTGTACACCTTGATATAACATGACAAAATGGCTGCAATTAAAAGTGCTAATAAATCTAGGTGATAACTAAGAGGATTAGCTGGTCTCTATCTGACACTTTATTGCAGTTAACAACATGACAGATTCACTTTTATTTTCCAGCTTCACAGTGATGTACCAGTAACTGACTGAGACAGTGAACAGAGACAGCCCAAACTCAGTATCATAAGATTTCACTGCTGTTTGATTGACATGCCCCCTTCACATGCTACCCAAAGGCTTACCTTGACCAATCACAGGCGGTAGCAACAGTACAGTGACCTTCAACCAATCACAGCGCAGCAACAACAGTACAGTGACTTTGGTAACTATGAGGATTAGCTGGTCTCTATCTGACACTTTATTGCAGTTAACAACATGACAGATTCACTTTTTATTTTCCAGCTTCACGGTTGTGTCCTAGTAAGTGGACAGTGAGACAGTGAACAAGACAGCACTTCTTATTTGGTGGGAAACTTGTTAAGACTCTTTTTTGCTGACTAACCTGCTAACGTTAGCATTAAAGGCCGTTAGCAGCATTGCTAACGTTAGCTGACAAAGTACAAAAGAAATGCTACTTTGAGGCTATATCCTCCTTGCTGTAAAGCACATGAGTTATCACAACATTTAGTGTTACTTTAAAGCACTTAAGCTGTGTGTTTTAAAGTCATTTTACCACTCATTTACTGTTAAGAGTTTTCAGCAGAGAGACACGACTTACCTCTCAGAGAGTCGGAGCAGAAGTGGCGGGAATCAGTGACGCAGCTGAATTACAGTTGGGGCGTTCAAAGACACTGGGAAATTGAAGCACTCAGGATTGTCAGTGACCAGGGCTAACATTACTGTCTTTAGAGGCTGTAGGAGGCTAAATGTCAAAGCCAGTGAAGCTACTGCTATCATATGAAAGTAGAAAAATGTAAAACTAAATTGCTATCATCATGTAATACTTACTTATTATCATTCTTTTATTATTATTATTATTATTATTATTATTATTATTATTATTTTATTGTTGTTGTAACCTGTTGGATAATCCCAGCTTCAGTAAACGTTACATCCACAGACTAGAGGTCTGGAACATTCTGAGGATTTACTGTGTGGCACCAAAGCAGTTTCCAATCACAGATGCCCCCAAAATTGCTGCAAAACTTTATGAGGCAGAAGGGACCACAGGAATGGGCATTTTATACTTCAGTATTATTCAACAATGATGGACAGAGGATGTAGAATAATGTAAGGATTTTATTAAAGATGAGGCTACTCCTGATATTGAAGGATTTAACGTTTATGAATAAAGTGGAGAAATATAAGATAAAGAAAAAATATATAATATTTGAAGTTGAAGGCTAAACTAATCTGCTGATGCTGAGTTACATGTGTTTGAATGAAATAGAGAAATATGAACAGTTGTAAATGAATGTATTGTACGAATGTAATTTTTTAATGAATTTCATTTAAAAGTAGATTTATGAAAATATTGGAATTTAATTTTAAAGTTTAATGGTTTGATGTATGAATTTCATGAATGCTAATGCTGGGTTGAATGTTTTGGGAAGGTGGAGTAGAATAAATGTTGAAAAAAACAATGAATGAGAATGAATTGTATGAATTGCAATTTTGAAAATAAAAGCTGAAGCCAAACTGCTGAATGCTGGGTTGAATGTTTGAATGAGAATGAATTGTATGAATAGAAATTTTGAAAATAAAAGCTGAAGCCAAACTGCTGAATGCTGGGTTGAATGTTTGAATGAGAATGAATTGTATGAATAGAAATTTTGAAAATAAAAGCTGAAGCCAAACTGCCGAATGCTGGGTTGAATGTGGTAGTATGAAGGCTAAGTAGAATGAATGTTGAAAAATTCTGAATGTATAATTCCTGAATTTGAATTTAAAAGCTGAAATGATGAAAATGTTTGAATTTTATTCAAAAGTTGAACGTTAAATGTGTGCCTGTTCAAGATCCATGTTGCAATCGAACACACCGAAGCACGCACTACGTGCGTGCCTGTCCCAAATCCATGTTGCAATCAAACACACCGAAGCACGCACTACGTGCGTGCCTGAATTTGTTTCCTGTGAAGGCTCAATCAAAATTCGGGACTTTTATTTTGAAAGGACAGTCATAGACACAGCTTCCTGTGAGGAAACGGTTACCCCGCTGGAGTTTGACCTAATTCTGCTGGCCACCCCTGCATGACTTGGGCCCCCCTTGGGCCCGGGCCCCCCCTTTAAAAAAGTCTAGACACGCCCCTGGTCTGTCTGTGTGTGTGTGATTGATGATGTCATCCACTCTCTGTATCATGAGCATTGATCGATCAGAAGCCTGTATAAGCCCCAGGCAGGGTCACTTGAGGTCAACTGCCAAGAGCTGGGCCGTTTCCATGGAGACGGCCCCTCCCTTCTCACGCCCTCTCCCTGCACCAGACTCTGTCTCCTTCTGCCCCCTAAGGCTGCCATTCATTTGAACTGAGTCAGACCCTGCTAAACTCCTCTAAATAACTCCAAAACCGTGAGGAGTACAGCTTTGGGGTTTGGACCGTGGGCGGCAGGAGCTCGCGAGGTCGCAGCGGTGTAAATTTCATGTCTCTAGCCCACTCAGAAGGCTGACAGCGGCAGGTTAAACACAAGAGGTTTCTCTGCTTCCTCACGCCTTTTCCTCTGAAAATTAACATTGCAGTCTATGGAGGGATTTCTGGAGGGTGCCAGCCTAATTAAGGGTCTGGAGCCAAAACTATAAACCTCACAGACACGAGAGACATATCGCTACGATCGGGACAAGATTTCCAACGTTTTGATGTAAAAATTATGTCCGTGGGGTGTACGTAGCCCTCACAATCGCGATTTAAAAATATTTTTTTCAGACGCTTCAGACACTGCTCTCCACTCTAGGTGTGTAGTTCTCCCACTCTAGTGCACGCAATAGACACCCATGTTAAAGGCAGATTTTTGAAGATTTCATGGTCTGAGATATGATGAAATTGTGAATGAACCGTACATTTTTTGAATTGAAGATGAATTATGAATATGTAGCCAGGAAAATTTGCCGCGTTTTGAAAGTTGAATGAAGTTTCTAAGTGAAAGTATGAAGGAGTTATGAAGGTTTGTTCGAGGAGTTGAAAATTTTGAAGTTTGAAGCTCTCCCCATTCATTTCCAATGGGAAAAATTTTTGAATTATTGTTAATAATTTTGAAATTATGAAGGTTACGGTTATGAAAAATACAAGCACACCATTCCCGATGAAGGCGCACGTTTTGAAGTTCGTTTGAAGTTTCTAGCTTGAAAACTGTGGGAGAAGAAGCGCGGCGAAAAAGTGGGGGGAAGAATAATAATAATAATAATAAAGGTAGGAGAACATAGGTGTGAATGCTTTGGGCATTCACACCAATAAAGGTAGGAGAACATAGGTGTGAATGCTTTGGGCATTCACACCAATAAAGGTAGGAGAACATAGGTGTGAATGCTTTGGGCATTCACACCAACTAGAAGAGCAATTGCTGAAGCAATTGCGGGTGTGAATGCCCGCAGCTGAAGCTACGCTGCCGAATGCTAATGCTGGGTTGAATGTATGACTGAAAATGAATTATGCAATTGAAATTTTGAAAATGAAAGCTGAAGCCAAACTGCTGAATGCTGGGTTGAATGTTTGAATGAGAATGAATTGTATGAATAGAAACTTTGAAAATAAAAGCCTAAGCAAACTGCTGAACGCTGGGTTGAATGTTTGAAGGAGAATGAATTGTATGAATAGAAACTTTGAAAATAAAAGCCTAAGCAAACTGCTAAATGCTGGGTTGAATGTAGTAATATGAAGGTTAAGCAGAATGAATGTTGAAAAATTATGAATGTATAATCCATGAATTTGAATTTAAAAGCTGAATGGTGAAATATATACATGGTGAAGTATATAATTAGCACTGACCAATCAGAAGCCTGTATCACAGGCATGCTCACTGCAGCCCAAGTGCCACACACACAGCTGGGCCGTTTCCATGGAGACGGCCCCTCCCTTCTCACTCCCTCTCCCTGCACCAGCCTCTGTCTCCTTCTGTCCCCTTAGACTGCCATTCATTTGAACTGAGTCAGACCCTGCCAAACTCCTCTAAATAACTCCAAAACCGTGAGGAGTACAGCTTTGGGGTTTGGACCGTGGGCGGCAGGAGCTCGCGACGATCGCAGCGATGTAAATTTTATGTCTCTAGCCCACTGAGAAGGCTGACAGCGGCAGGTTAAACACAAGAGGTTTCTCTGCTTCCTCACGCCTTTTCCTCTGAAAATTAACATTGCAGTCTATGGAGGGATTTCTGGAGGTGCCGCCCTAATTAAGGGTCTGGAGCCAAAACTATAAACCTCACAGACACGAGAGACACATCGCTACGATCGGGACAAGATTTCCAACGTTTTGATGTAAAAATTATGTCCGTGGGATGTACGTAGCCCTCACAATCGCGATTTAAAATTATTTTTTCAGACGCTTCAGACACTGCTCTCCACTCTAGGTGTGTAGTTCTCCACTCTAGTGCACTAATAGACACCCATGTTAAAGGCTGATTTTTGAAGATTTCATGGTCTGACATAAGTCGAAATTGTGAATGAACTGTACATTTTGAATTGACAATGATTTGTGAATATGTCGCCAGGGAAATTTACTGCGTTTTGAAAGTGGAATGAAGTTTCTAAGTGAAAGTATGAAGGAGTTATGAAGGTTTGTTCGAGGTTGAAAATTTTTTAAGTTTGAAGCTCTCCCCATTCATTTTCAATGGGAAGATTTTGATGAATTATGGTTAATAACTCGGAAATTATGAAAGTTATCAAAATTCTGAATACATCCGTACTATTCACACGATGAAGCCGCACGTTTTGAAGTTGGTTTGAAGTTTCTAGCTTGAAAACTGTGGGAGAAGAAGCGCGAAAAAGTGAAGCGGAAGAAAAATAATAATAATAATAATAAAGGTAGGAGAACATAGGTGTGAATGCCTTGGGGCATTCACACCAACTAGAAGAGCAATTGCTGAAGCAATTGCGGGGTGTGAATGCTCGCAGCTGAAGCTACGCTGCTGAATGCTAATGCTGGGTTGAATGTTTGAATGAGAATGAATTGTATGAATAGTAATTTTGAAAAGAAAAGCTGAAGCCAAACTGCTGAATGCTGGGTTGAATGTATGAATGAGAATGAATTGTAAGAATTGAAATTTTGAAAATAAAAGCTGAAGCCAAACTGCTGAATGCTGGGTTGAATGTTTGAATGAGAATGAATTGTATGAATAGAAATTTTGAAAATAAAAGCTGAAGCCAAACTGCTGAATGCTGGGTTGAATGTTTGAATGAGAATGAATTGTATGAATAGAAATTTTGAAAATAAAAGCTGAAGCCAAACTGCTGAATGCTGGGTTGAATGTAGTAGTATGAAGGTTAAGCAGAATGAATATTGAAAAATTATGAATGTATAATTCATGAATTTGAATTTAAAAGCTGAATGGTGAAAATGTTTGAATTTCATTCAAAAGTTGAATGTTAAATGTGTGCCTGTTCGAGATCCATGTTGCAATCGAACACACGAAGACGCACTACGTGCGTGCCTGTCCCACATCCATGTTGCAATCGAACACACCAAGTATCGCACACGTGCGTGCCTGACTTTGTTTCCTGTGAAGACTCAATCAGAATTCGGGACTTTTATTTTGAAAGGACAGTCATAGACACAGCTTCCTGTGAGGAAACAGTCACCCTCTGGAGTTTGACCTAATTCTGCTGGCCACCCCTGCATGACTTGGGCCCCCTTGGGCCCGGGCCCCTTTAAAAAGTCTAGACACGACCCTGGTCTGTATGAGAGTGTGTGTGTGATTGAAGATGTCATCCACTCTCTGTATCATGAGCATTGATCGATCAGAAGACTGTATAAGCCCCAGGCAGGGTCACTTGAGGTCAACTTCCAATAGCTAGGCCGTTTCCATGGAGACGGCCCCTCCTTCTCACTCCCTCTCCCTGTGCCAGCTTCTGTCCCCTTAGACTGCCATTCATTTGAACTGAGTCAGACCCTGCCGAACTCCTCTAAATAACTCCTCAACCGTAAGGAGTACAGCTTTGGGGTTTGGACCGTAGGCGGCAGGCGCTCGCGACGCGATCGCAGCGGTGTCAATTTTATGTCTCTAGCCCACTCAGAAGGCTGACAGCGGCAGGTTAAACACAAGAGGTTTCTCTGCTTCCTCACGCCTTTTCCTCTGAAATTTAACATTGGGCCCAATGGAGAGATTTTTGGAGGTGCCGCCCTATTTAAGGGTCTGGAGCCAAAACTATAAACCTGACAGACATGGGAGACACATCGCTACGACCGGGACGAAATTTCCAACGTTTTGATGTAAAAATTATGTCCGTGGGGTGTACGTAGCCCTCACAATCGCGATTTAAAAATATTTTTTTCAGACGATTCAGACACCGCTCTCCACTCTAGGTGTGTAGTTCTCCCACTCTAGTGCACGCAATAGACACCCATGTTAAAGGCTGATTTTTGAAGATTTCATGGTCTGAGATATGATGAAATTGTGAATGAACCGTACATTTTTTGAATTGAAGATGAATTATGAATATGTAGCCAGGAAAATTTCCTGCGTTTTGAAAGTTGAATGAAGTTTCTAAGTCCAATTATGAAGGAGTTATGAAGGTTTGTTCGAGGTTGAAAATTTTTGAAATTTGAAGCTCTCCCCATGCATTTCCAATGGGAAAATTTCGGTGAATTTTTGCCCATAACTCGGAAATTTTGAAGGTTACGGCTATGAAAAGTAATAGCAATAATGTCCCGATGAAGACGCACGTTTTGAAGTTTGTTTGAAGTTTCTAGCTTGAAAACTGTGGGAGAAGAAGCGTGCCAAAAAATGGGGGGGGAAGAAAAATAATAATAAAGAACACAGAATAACATAGGTTGTGAATGCTTCGCATTCACACCCAATAATAAAAATAACTAGACTAAAAATTCCTGAAGAAATTTTAATATGTGCCTGCACACATGACGCCGGACCCATGCGATGCCGGGCCATGTAGGCCCAGCCTGATGCATGCTGACCCTCTCCTGCACGAAGCACGCACTCACGTCGTGCATGTCCCAGGTTCATGTTGAAAACAAACACACCTTTGTTTCCGCACTTAAATGCGTGCCTATCCCAGGTTGGTGTTTGAAAGGACACACCACATTGTTTTCTGTGAAGCTTAAATCAGAGTTTGGGGCTTTATTTTGAAAAACCAGACTTTTATTTTGAAGGAAACAGCCTGTGCTTCCTGTCTGTGTGTGTGATCAATGATGTCATCCACTCTCTGTATCATTGGTAATGGGCAATCAGAAGCCTGTATCATATCATCACTTAATCTCTATATGTGTGTCTATGTGGATCTGATACACACACACCAACAACCAGTCACACTCTGCCACTGATGATGAGCTGACCTGTCGAATCACCTCTCGTATAAAAAAAACTATAAGCAGTAGAGCTTAGATTTTTGCATGTGAATGATGCTATGGTGATGGAGGTTCATGCATATCACCTAATTCTGCTGGCAACCCCTGCATGGCTTCAACACCCCATGGGGCACCCCTATGGAAAAGTCTAGGCGCGCCCCTGGTCTGTCCCCCACACTGGCTCCCACTGACTGCCATTGATTTCAAGCTGAGTCGGACCCTGTCAAACTCCTCTGAATAACTCAAGAACCGTAAGGAGTACGGGTTTGGGGTTTGGACGAGAGGCGGCAGGAGCTCGCGATGATCGCAGCAGTGTAAATTTTATGTCTCTAGCCCGCTCAGAAGGCAGACAGTGGCAAGTTAAACACAAGAGGTTTTCCTGCTTTCTCACGCCTTTTCCTCTGAAAATTAACATTGGGCCCAATGGAGAGATTTTTGGAGATGCTGCCCTAATTAAGGGTCTGGAGCCAAAACTTCAAACCTTACAGACATGAGAGACACATCGCTACGACCGGGACGAAATTTCCAACGTTTTGATGTAAAAATTATGTCCGTGGAGTGTACGTAGCCCTCACAATCGCGATTTAAAAATATTTTTTTCAGACGATTCAGACACTGCTCTCCACTCTAGGTGTGTAGTTCTCCCACTCTAGTGCACGCAATAGACACCCATGTTAAAGGCTGATTTTTGAAGATTTTATGGTCTGAGATATGATGAAATTGTGAATGAACCGTACATTTCTTGAATTGAAGATGAATTATGAATATGTTGCCAGGAAAATTTGCCGCGTTTTGAAAGTTGAATGAAGTTTCTAAGTCCAATTATGAAGGAGTTATGAAGGTTTGTTCGAGGTTGAAAATTTTTGAAGTTTGAAGCTCTCCCCATTCATTTTCAATGGAAATTTTTTACGAATTATCGTTAATAATTCGGAAATTATGAAGGTTACGGTTATGAAAAGTAATAGCATGAATGTCCCGATGAAGCCGCACGTTTTGAAGTTCGTTTGAAGTTTCTAGGTTGAAATTTGTGGGAGATGAAACGCGCCGAAAAAGTGAGGAGAAGAATAATAATAATAATAAAAATAAAGGTAGAATAACATAGGTTGTGAATGCTTCGCATTCACACCCAACTAGACTAAAAATTCCTGAAGAAATTTTAATATGTGCCTGCACACATGACGCCGGGCTCACGCGACGCCGGGCCATGTAGGCCCAGCCTGATGCATGCTGACCCTCTCCTGCACCGAAGCACGCACTTCGTGCGTGCCTGTCCCAGGTTCATGTTGAAAACAAACACACCTTGTTTCCTGTGAAGATTAAACCAGAGTTTGGGGCTTTTACTTTGAAAGGATAGTCATCTCCACAGCTTCCTGTGAGGAAAAAAGTTACCCCTCCGAAGTTTGGGGCTTTTATTTTGAAAAACAGACTTTTATTTTGAAGGAAACAGCCTGAGCTTCCTGTCTGTGTGTGTGAATCAATGATGTCACCCACTCTCTGTATCATCAGCACTGACCTATGCATCATATCACAGACAGGGTCCCTTCAGTTCAAATACCACACACACACACAGCTGCTCTGTCACACTATGCTTCTGATTATGAGCTGACCTGTCGAATCACCTCTCGTATAAAAAAAACTATAAGGAGTAGAGCTTAGATTTTTGCATGTGAATGATGCTATGGTGGTGGAGGATCATGCATATCACCTAATTCTGCTGGCCACCCCTGCATGGCTTCAACACCCCATGGGGCACCCCTATGGAAAAGTCTAGGCGCGCCCCTGGTCTGTCCCCCACACTGGCTCTCACTGACTGCCATTGATTTCAAGCTGAGTCAGACCCTTCCGAACTCCTCTAAATAACTCCCCAACCGTAAGGCATACAGCTTTGGGGTTTGGACCGTAGGCGGCAGGAGCTCGCGAGGATCGCAGCAGTGTAAATTTTATGTCTCTAGCCCGCTCAGAAGGCAGACAGTGGCAAGTTAAACACAAGAGGTTTTCCTGCTTTCTCACGCCTTTTCCTCTGAAAATTAACATTGGGCCCAATGGAGAGAATTTTGGGAGGTGCTGCCCTAATTAAGGGTCTGGAGCCAAAACCATAAATCTCAGAGACATAAGAGACACATCGCTACGACGGGGACGAAATTTCCAACGTTTTGCTGTAAAAATTATGTCGGTGGAGTGAACGTAGCCCTCACAATCGCGATTTAAAAATATTTTTTTCAGACGATTCTGAAACTGCTCTCCACTCTAGGTGTGTAGTTCTCCCACTCTAGTGCACGCAATAGACACCCATGTTAAAGGCTGATTTTTGAAGATTTCATGGTCTGGAAAAAGTTGAAATGCTGAAGAAACTATACATTTTTTTAATTGAAGATGAATTATGAATATGTTGCCAGGAAAATTTGCTGCGTTTTGAAAGTTAAATGGAGTTTCTAGGTGAAAGCATGAGGGAGCTGTGACTGTTTGTTCGATGAAGAAAAAAATTTGAAATCCGACCCTTTCCCCATTCATTCCTATGGGACTTTTTTCGGCGGTTTTTGGGGTCTAGCGTCGCCATGGTAACACTTTTGACGGAGAAAAGTAATAGCAGCCGTGACACGATCGAGACGCACGTTTTGATATATGTCATGCCTGGGTGCACCTTACGGTACGACCCGCATTAATTGCCGAAGGTGCGTCTATAATAAAAATAATAATAATAAAAAAGAAACCCTCGTCCTGGATACTAATAAGCGCGTTGCTGGCTAAAACACAGTGTTTTTATGATTTTGGGATGGATTTTTTTGGGATTTTTTGGGTTATTTTATCATTTTACATCATATATGTGTGTTTTGGACCTACTACAAGCATTCATGGCAGGCTTCGCCTGCCATGAATGCTAAGACACTTGGGGAACCCCCAAAAGGAATAGTAATATGTGCGCCCGTGCCGTAAAAGGCTGGCTTCGCCAGCCTTGCTCGACGGCAGGCACATAACTAGACTAAAAATTCCTGAAGAAATTTTAATATGTGCCTGCACACATGACGCCGGACCCACGCGACGCCGGGCCATGTAGGCCCAGCCTGATGCATGCTGACCCTCTCCTGCACCGAAGCACGCACTTCGTGCGTGCCTGTCCCAGGTTGGTGTTGAAAACAAACACACCTTGTTTCTTGTGAAGATTAAACCAGAGTTCGGGGCTTTTATTTTGAAAGGACAGTCATAGCCACAGCTTCCTGTGAGGAAAAAAGTTACCCCTCCGAAGTTTGGGGCTTTTATTTTGAAAAAACAGACTTTTATTTTGAAGGAAACAGCCTGAGCTTCCTGTCTGTGTGTGTGATCAATGATGTCATCCACTCTCTGTATCATTGGTAATGGGCAATCAGAAGTCTGTATCATATCATCATCTAATCTCTATATATGTGTGTCTATGTGGATCCCCCATCTGACACACACACACACCAACATCCAGTCACACTCTGCCACTGATTATGAGCTGACCTGTCGAATCACCTCTCGTTTAAAAAAAAACTATAAGGAGTAGAGCTTAGATTTTTGCATGTGAATGATGCTATGGTGATGGAGGTTCATTCATATCACCTAATTCTGCTGGCCACCCCTGCATTGCTTAGACACCACATGGGGCACCCCTATGGAAAAGTCTAGGTGCGCCCCTGGTCTGTCTCCCACACTGGCTCCCACTGACTGCCATTGATTTCAAGCTGAGTCAGACCCTGTCAAACTCCTCTGAATAACTCAAGAACCGTAAGGAGTACGGCTTTGGGGTTTGGACTGGAGGTGGCAGGAACTCGTGAGGATCGCAACGGTGTAAATTTCATGTCTCTAGCCCACTCAGAAGCCCGTCAGCGGCAGGTTAAACACAAGAGGTTTTCCTGCTTTCTCACGCCTTTTCCTCTGAAAATTAACATTGGGCCCAATGGAGAGAATTTTGGGAGGTGCTGCCCTAATTAAGGGTCTGGAGCCAAAACCATAAATCTCAGAGACATGAGAGACACATTGCTACGACCGGGACGAAATTTCCAACGTTTTGCTGTAAAAATTATGTCGGTGGAGTGAACGTAGCCCTCACAATCGCGATTTAAAAAAAAAAAAACTCAGACGATTCTGAAACTGCTCTCCACTCTAGGTGTGTAGTTCTCCCACTCTAGTGCACGCAATAGACACCCATGTTAAAGGCTGATTTTTGAAGATTTCATGGTCTGGAAAAAGTTGAAATGCTGAAGAAACTATACATTTTATGACAAGAAGATGAATTATGAATATGTTGCCAGGAAAATTTGCTGCGTTTTGAAAGTTGAATGGAGTTTCTAGGTGAAAGTATGAGGGAGCTGTGACTGTTTGTTCCCTGAAGAAAAAAGTTTGAAAAACGATTGAATCCGACCCTTTCCCCATTCATTCCTATGGGACTTTTTTCGATGGTTTTTGGGGTCTAGTGTCACCATGGTAACGGCTTTGACGGAGAAAAGTAATAGCCATCGTGGCACGATCGAGGCGCACGATTTGATATATCTCATGCCTGGGTGCACCTTACGGTACGACCCGCATTAATTGCCGAAGAATGCGTCTATAATAATAATAATAAAAAAAAAAAAGAAACCCTCGTCCTGGATACTAATATACGCGTTGCTGGCTAAAACACAGTGTTTTTATGATTTTGGGATGGATTTTTTTGGTATTTTTGATCATTTTACATCATATATGTGTGTTTTGGACCTACTACAAGCATTCATGGCAGGCTTCGCCTGCCATGAATGCTCAGACACTTGGGGAACCCCCCCAAAAGGAATAGTAATATGTGCCGCCGTGCTCGCAAGGCTGGCTTCGCCAGCCTTGCTCGACGGCAGGCACATAACTAGACTAAAAATTCCTGAAGAAATTTTAATATGTGCCTGCACACATGACGCCGGACCCACGCGACGCCGGGCCATGTAGGCCCAGCCTGATGCATGCTGACCTCTCTCCTGCACCAAGCACGCACCCTCGTGCGGCCTGTCCCAGGTCTGTGTGGAAAACAAACACGCCGGCACGCACTACGTGCGTGCCTGTCCCAGGTTCCTGTTGCAAACAAACACACCTTGTTTCCTGTGAAGATCAAATCAGAGTTCGGGCTTTATTTTGAAAGGACAGTCATGGCCACAGCTTCCCGTGAGGAAAAAAGTTACCCCTCTGAAGTTGGGGGCTTTTATTTTGAAAAAACAGACTTTTATTTTGAAGGAAACAGCCTGAGCTTCCTGTCTGTGTGTGTGAATCAATGATGTCACCCACTCTCTGTATCATCAGCATTGACCTATGTATCATATCACAGACAGGGTCCCTTCAGTTCAAATACCACACACACACACAGCTGCTCTGTCACACTATGCCTCTGATTATGAGCTGACCTGTCGAATCACCTCTCGTATAAAAAAAACTATAAGCAGTAGAGCTTAGATTTTTGCATGTGAATGATGCTATGGTGATGGAGGATCATGCATATCACCTAATTCTGCTGGCCACCCCTGCATGGCTTCAACACCCCATGGGGCACCCCCATGGAAAAGTCTAGGCGCGCCCCTGGTCTGTCCCCCACACTGGCTCTCACTGACTGCCATTGATTTCAAGCTGAGTCAGACCCTGCCGAACTCCTCTAAATAACTCCCCAACCGTAAGGTGTACAGCTTTGGGGTTTGGACCGTAGGCGGCAGGAGCTCGCGAGGATCGCAGCGATGTAAATTTTATGTCTCTAGCCCACTCAGAAGCCCGTCAGCGGCAGGTTAAACACAAGAGGTTTTCCTGCTTTCTCACGCCTTTTCCTCTGAAAATTAACATTGGGCCCAATGGAGAGATTTTTGGAGGTGCTGCCCTAATTAAGGGTCTGGAGCCAAAACCATAAATCTCAGAGACACAAGAGACACATCGCTACGACCGGGACGAAATTTCCAACGTTTTGCTGTAAAAATTATGTCAGTGGAGTGAACGTGGCCCTCACAATCGCGATTTAAAAATATTTTTTTCAGACGATTCTGAAACTGCTCTCCACTCTAGGTGTGTAGTTCTCCCACTCTAGTGCACGCAATAGACACCCATGTTAAAGGCTGATTTTTGAAGATTTCATGGTCTGGAAAAAGTTGAAATGCTGAAGAAACTATACATTTTTTTAATTGAAGATGAATTATGAATATGTTGCCAGGAAAATTTGCTGCGTTTTGAAAGTTGAATGGAGTTTCTAGATGAAAGCATGAGGGAGCTGTGACTGTTTGTTCGATGAAGAAAAAAATTTGAAATCCGACCCTTTCCCCATTCATTCCTATGGGACTTTTTTCGGCGGTTTTTGGGGTCTAGCGTCGCCACGGTAACGGCTTTGACGGAGAAAAGTAATAGCCATGGTGGCACGATCGAGACGCACGTTTTGATATATCTCATGCCTGGGTGCACCTTACGGTACGACCCGCATTAATTGCCGAAAATCCCGTCTATAATAATAATAACTAGACTAAAATTCCTGAAGAAATTTTAATATGTGCCTGCACACATGACGCCGGACCCACGCGACGCCGGGCCATGTAGGCCCAGCCGGATGCATGCTGACCCTCTCCTGCACCGAAGCACGCACGACTACGTAAGGCAGCATGTCCCAGGTTCCTGTTGCAAACAAACACACCTTGTTTCCTGTGAAGCTTAAATCAGAGTTTGGGGCTTTTACTTTGAAAGGACAGTCATTGCCACAGCTTCCTGTGAGGAAAAAAGTTACCCCTCCGAAGTTTGGGGCTTTTATTTTGAAAAACCAGACTTTTATTTTGAAGGAAACAGCCTGAGCTTCCTGTGTGTGTGATCAATGATGTCATCCACTCTCTGTATCATTGGTAATGGGCAATCAGAAGCCTGTATCATATCATCACCTAATCTCTATATATGTGTCTATGTGGATCCCCATCTGACACACACACACATAGCTATGCCACTGATTATGAGCTGACCTGTCCAATCACCTCTCGTATAAAAAAACTATAAGGAGTAGAGCTTAGATTTTCGCATGTGAATGATGCTGTGGTGATGGAGGTTCATGCATATCACTTAATTCTGCTGGCCACCCTGCATGGCTTCGACACCCCATGGGGCACCCCTATGGAAAAGTCTAGGCGCCCCTGGTCTGACTCCCACACTGGCTCCCACTGACTGCCATTGATTTCAAGCTGAGTCGGACCATGCCAAACTCCTCTGAATAACTCAAGAACCGTAAGGAGTACGGGTTTGGGGTTTGGACGAGAGGCGGCAGGAGCTCGCGAGGATCGCAACGGTGTAAATTTTATGTCTCTAGCCCGCTCAGAAGGCAGACAGCGGCAAGTTAAACACAAGAGGTTTTCCTGCTTTCTCACGCCTTTTCCTCTGAAAATTAACATTGGGCCCAATGGAGAGATTTTTGGAGGTGCTGCCCTAATTAAGGGTCTGGAGCCAAAACCATAAATCTCAGAGACATAAGAGACACATCGCTACGACCGGGACGAAATTTCCAACGTTTTGCTGTAAAAATTATGTCGGTGGAGTGAACGTAGCCTTCACAATCGCGATTTAAAAATATTTTTTTCAGACGATTCTGAAACTGCTCTCCACTCTAGGTGTGTAGTTCTCCCACTCTAGTGCACGCAATAGACACCCATGTTAAAGGCTGATTTTTGAAGATTTCATGGTCTGGAAAAAGTTGAAATGCTGAAGAAACTATACATTTTTTTAATTGAAGATGAATTATGAATATGTTGCCAGGAAAATTTGCTGCGTTTTGAAAGTTGAATGGAGTTTCTAGATGAAAGCATGAGGGAGCTGTGACTGTTTGTTCGATGAAGAAAAAAATTTGAAATCCGACCCTTTCCCCATTCATTCCTATGGGACTTTTTTCGGCGGTTTTTGGGGTCTAGCGTCGCCACGGTAACGGCTTTGACGGAGAAAAGTAATAGCCATGGTGGCACGATCGAGACGCACGTTTTGATATATCTCATGCCTGGGTGCACCTTACGGTACGACCCGCATTAATTGCCGAAAATCCCGTCTATAATAATAATAATAACTAGACTAAAATTCCTGAAGAAATTTTAATATGTGCCTGCACACATGACGCCGAGCCCACGCGACGCCGGGCCATGTAGGCCCAGCCTGATGCATGCTGACCCTCTCCTGCACCGAAGCACGCACTACGTGCGTGCATGTCCCAGGTTCATGTTGAAAACAAACACACCTTGTTTCCTGTGAAGATCAAATCAGAGTTCGGGGCTTTTATTTTGAAAGGACAGTCATGGCCACAGCTTCCCGTGAGGAAAAAAGTTACCCCTCCGAAGTTTGGGGCTTTTATTTTGAAAAAACAGACTTTTATTTTGAAGGAAACAGCCTGAGCTTCCTGTCTGTGTGTGTGAATCAATGATGTCACCCACTCTCTGTATCATCAGCATTGACCTATGCATCATATCACAGACAGGGTCCCTTCAGTTCAAATACCACACACACACAGCTGCTCTGTCACACTGTGCTTCTGATTATGAGCTGACCTGTCGAATCACCTCTCGTATAAAAAAAACTACAAGGAGTAGAGCTTAGATTTTTGCATGTGAATGATGCTATGGTGATGGAGGTTCATGCATATCACCTAATTCTGCTGGCCACCCCTGCGTGGCTTAGACACCTCATGGGGCACCCCTATGGAAAAGTCTAGGCGCGCCCCTGGTCTGTCTCCCACACTGGCTCCCACTGACTGCCATTGATTTCAAGCTGAGTCGGACCATGCCAAACTCCTCTGAATAACTCAAGAACCGTAAGGAGTACGGGTTTGGGGTTTGGACGAGAGGCGGCAGGAGCTCGCGATGATCGCAGCGGTGTAAATTTTATGTCTCTAGCCCACTCAGAAGCCCGTCAGCGGCAGGTTAAACACAAGAGGTTTTCCTGCTTTCTCACGCCTTTTCCTCTGAAAATTAACATTGGGCCCAATGGAGAGAATTTTGGGAGGTCCTGCCCTAATTAAGGGTCTGGAGCCAAAACCATAAATCTCAGAGACATAAGAGACACATCGCTACGACCGGGACGAAATTTCCAACGTTTTGCTGTAAAAATTATGTCGGTGGAGTGAACGTGGCCCTCACAATCGCGATTTAAAAATATTTTTTTCAGACGATTCTGAAACTGCTCTCCACTCTAGGTGTGTAGTTCTCCCACTCTAGTGCACGCAATAGACACCCATGTTAAAGGCTGATTTTTGAAGATTTCATGGTCTGGAAAAAGTTGAAATGCTGAAGAAACTATACATTTTTTTAATTGAAGATGAATTATGAATATGTTGCCAGGAAAATTTGCTGCGTTTTGAAAGTTGAATGGGGTTTCTAGGTGAAAGCATGAGGGAGCTGTGACTGTTTGTTCGATGAAGAAAAAAATTTGAAATCCGACCCTTTCCCCATTCATTCCTATGGGACTTTTTTCGGCGGTTTTTGGGGTCTAGCGTCGCCACGGTAACGGTTTTGACGGAGAAAAGTAATAGCACCCCTCCCACGACCGAGACGCACGTTTTGATATATGTCATGCCTGGGTGCACCTTACGGTACGACCCGCATTAAGTGTCAAAGTTTGTCTATAATAATAAAAATAATAAAAAAAATAAACCCTCGTCCTGAATACTAATAAGCGCGTTGCTGGCTAAAACACAGTGTTTTTATGATTTTGGGATGGATTTTTTTGGGATTTTTTGGGTTATTTTATCATTTTACATCATATATGTGTGTTTTGGACCCACTACAAGCATTCATGGCAGGCTTCGCCTGCCATGAATGCTAAGACACTTGGGGAACCCCCCCAAAAGGAATAGTAATATGTGCCGCCCGTGCTGCATAAAGGCTGGCTTCGCCAGCCTTGCTCGACGGCAGGCACATAACTAGACAAAAAATTCCTGAAGAAATTTTAATATGTGCCTGCACACATGACGCGGACCCCACGCGGCGCCGGCCATGTAGGCCCAGCCTGATGCATGCTGACCCTCTCCTGCACCGAAGCACAAACACACCTTATTTCCTGTGACGCTTAAATCAGAGTTTGGGGCTTTTACTTTGAAAGGATAGTCATCTCCACAGCTTCCTGTGAGGAAAAAGTTACCCCTCCGAAGTTTGGGGCTTTATTTTGAAAAAACAGACTTTTATTTTGAAGGAAACAGCCAGAGCTTCCTGTCTGTGTGTGTGATCAATGATGTCACCCACTCTCTGTATCATCAGCATTGACCTATGCATCATATCACAGACAGGGTCCCTTCAGTTCAAATACCACACACACACACAGCTGCTCTGTCACACTATGCTTCTGATTATGAGCTGACCTGTCGAATCACCTCTCGTATAAAAAAAACTATAAGCAGTAGAGCTTAGATTTTTGCATGTGAATGATGCTATGGTGATGGAGGTTCATTCATATCACCTAATTCTGCTGGCCACCCTTGCATGGCTTCAACACCCCATGGGGCACCCCTATGGAAAAGTCTAGGCGCGCCCCTGGTCTGTCTCCCACACTGGCTCTCACTGACTGCCATTGATTTCAAGCTGAGTCGGACCCTGTCGAACTCCTCTCAATAACTCAAAAACCGTGAGGAGTACGGCTTTGGGGTTTGGACTGGAGGTGGCAGGAACTCGCGAGGATCGCAGCGGTGTAAATTTCATGTCTCTAGCCCACTCAGAAGGCCGTCAGCGGCAGGTTAAACACAAGAGGTTTTCCTGCTTTCTCACGCCTTTTCCTCTGAAAATTAACATTGGGCCCAATGGAGAGAATTTTGGGAGGTGCTGCCCTAATTAAGGGTCTGGAGCCAAAACCATAAATCTCAGAGACATAAGAGACACATCGCTACGACCGGGACGAAATTTCCAACGTTTTGCTGTAAAAATTATGTCGGTGGAGTGAACGTAGCCCTCACAATCGCGATTTAAAAAAAAAAAAATCTGATGATTCTGAAACTGCTCTCCACTCTAGGTGTGTAGTTGTGTCACTCTAGTGCACGCAATAGACACCCATGTTAAGCCCTGATTTTTGAAGATTTCATGGTCTGGAAAAAGTTGAAATGCTGAAGAAACTATACATTTTTTTAATTGAAGATGAATTATGAATATGTTGCCAGGAAAATTTGCTGCGTTTTGAAAGTTGAATGGAGTTTCTAGGTGAAAGTATGAGGGAGCTGTGACTGTTTGTTCACTGAAGAAAAAAGTTTGAAATCCGACCCGTTCCCCATTCATTCCTATGGGACTTTTTTCGGCGGTTTTTGGGGTCTAGCGTCGCCATGGTAACGGCTTTGACGGAGAAAAGTAATAGCAGCCGTGCACGATCGAGAACCTGCGTTTTGATATATGTCATGCCTGGGTGCACCTGCAGTGCGACCATTAATTGCCGAAGAAGTGTCTATAATAAAAATAATAATAAAAAAGAAACCCTCGTCCTGAATACTAATAAGCGCGTTGCTGGCTAAAACACAGTGTTTTTATGATTTTGGGATGGATTTTTTTGGGATTTTTTGGGTTATTTTATCATTTTACATCATATATGTGTGTTTTGGAGCCACTACAAGCATTCATGGCAGGCTTCGCCTGCCATGAATGCTAAGACACTTGGGGAACCCCCCCAAAAGGAATAGTAATATGTGCCGCCGTGCTCGCAAGGCTGGCTTCGCCAGCCTTGCTCGACGCAGGAGCACATAACTAGACAAAAAATTCCTGAAGAAATTTTAATATGTGCCTGCACACATGACGCCCGGACCCACGCTGACGCCGGGCCACGTAGGCCCAGCCTGATGCATACTGACCCTCTCCTGCATCAAGACGCACTACGTGCGTGCCTGTCCCAGGTTCATGTTGAAAACAAACACACCTTGTTTCCTGTGAAGATCAAATCAGAGTTCGGGGCTTTTATTTTGAAAGGACAGTCATAGCCACAGCTTCCTGTGAGGAAAAAAGTTACCCCTCTGAAGTTGGGGGCTTTTATTTTGAAAAAACAGACTTTTTATTTTGAAGGAAACAGCCTGAGCTTCCTGTCTGTGTGTGTGAATCAATGATGTCATCCACTCTCTGTATCATTGGTAATGGGCAATCAGAAGCCTGTATCATATCATCACTTAATCTCTATATGTGTGTCTATGTGGATCTGATACACACACACCAACAACCAGTCACACTCTGCCACTGATGATGAGCTGACCTGTCGAATCACCTCTCGTATAAAAAAAACTATAAGCAGTAGAGCTTAGATTTTTGCATGTGAATGATGCAATGGTGATGGAGGTTCATGCATATCACCTAATTCTGCTAGCCACCTGCATGGCTTCAACACCCCATGGGGCACCCCTATGGAAAAGTCTAGGCGCCCCTGGTCTGTCCCCCACACTGGCTCCCACTGACTGCCATTGATTTCAAGCTGAGTCGGACCCTGTCAAACTCCTCTGAATAACTCAAGAACCGTAAGAATCTGGCTTTGGGGTTTGGGCGAGAGGCGGCAGGAGCTCGCGAGGATCGCAGGGATGTAAATTTTATGTCTCTAGCCCACTCAGAAGCCCGTCAGCGGCAGGTTAAACACAAGAGGTTTTCCTGCTTTCTCACGCCTTTTCCTGTGAAAATTAACATTGGGCCCAATGGAGAGATTTTTGGAGGTGCTGCCCTAATTAAGGGTCTGGAGCCAAAACCATAAATCTCAGAGACACAAGAGACACATCGCACGACCGGGACGAAATTTCCAACGTTTTGCTGTAAAAATTATGTCAGTGGAGTGAGCGTGGCCCTCACAATCGCGATTTAAAAATATTTTTCAGACGATTCTGAAACTGCTCTCCACTCTAGGTGTGTAGTTCTCCCACTCTAGTGCACGCAATAGACACCCATGTTAAAGGCTGATTTTGAAGATTTCATGGTCTGGAAAAAGTTGAAATGCTGAAGAAACTATACATTTTTAATTGAAGATGAATTATGAATATGTTGCCAGGAAAATTTGCTGCGTTTTGAACGTTGAATGGAGTTTCTAGGTGAAAGCATGAGGAGCTGTGACTGTTTGTTCGATGAAGAAAAAATTTTAAATCCGACCCTTTCCCCATTCATTCCTATGGGACTTTTAGGCGGTTTTTGGGGTCTAAGCGTCGCCACAGTAGCAGCTTTGACGGAGAAAAGTAATAGCCATGGTGGCACGATCGAGGCGCACGTTTTGATATATCTCATGCCTGGGTGCACCTTACGGTACGACCCGCATTAATTGCCGAAGAAGTGGCTATAATAAAAATAATAATAATAGGAAAAAAAAATAAACCCTCGTCCTGAATACTAATAAGCGCGTTGCTGGCTAAAACACAGCGTTTTTATGATTTTTGGATGGATTTTTTGGGTATTTTTTGGTATTTTTAGTGCCGCCGTGCAGTAAGGCTGGCTTAGCCTTGCCGACGGCATGCACAAAGCTTAGACTCAAAATTCCTGAAGAAATTTTAATATGTGCCTGCACACATGGCCACGCCAAGACCAGCTGCTGCAGCCTTACAATGCATGCTGACCCTCTCCTGCATGATGGGCCCGAAGCCAGTCTGTCACGGCTTACGCACTATGTGCGTGCATCCCCAGAGTTCCTGTTGCAAACAAGCACACCTTATTTCCTGTGACGACTAAAATCAGGCCTGTTCGGGCTTTTATTTTTGAAAGGACAGTCATGGCCACAGCTTCCCGTGAGGAAAAAAAGTTACCCCTCTGAAGTTGGGGGCTTTTATTTTTGAAAAAAAACAGACTTTTATTTTTGGAAGAAACAGCCTGAGCTTCCTGTCTGTGTGTGAATCAATGATGTCATCCTCTCTGTATCATCAGCGTGACTTCTGCATCATATCCTGAACAGGAGTCCCTTCAGTTTCAAACCACCACACACACACAGCTGCTCTGTCACACTATGCTTCTGATTATGAGCTGACCTGTCGAATCACCTCTTGTATAAAAAAAACTATAAGCAGTAGAGCTTAGATTTTTGCATGTGAATGATGCTATGGTGATGGAAGTTCCTTACATATCACCTAATTCTGCTGGCCACTCCTGCATGGCTTCTGCACCCCATGAGGCACCCCTATGGAAAAGTCTAAGCCAGCGCCCTGGTCTGTCCCCACACTGTGACTCTCACTGACTGCCATTGATTTCAAACTGAGTCAGACCTGTCCAAACTCACCGTCAAAAACTCCATAACCGTAAAATACAGCTTTGATTTTTGAGACCGTAGGTGGCAGGAGCTTGCGAGGATCGCAGCAGTGTAAATTTTATGTCTCTAGCCACCTCAGCTGCCCGTCAGCTGACATGGCTTGAACACCTTGGGCGGGCTGCTTTCTCACGGAAAGTCCAGGCGCCCCTGGTCATTGTCCCCCCATGCTGGCTCTCACCGTGCTGCCCTAATTAGGGTCGAGAGCCAACCCCATATCCCTCAGAGACATAGAGACACATCCGCTATAGCTGGGGCGAAATTTCAAGCGTTTTGCTGGCGCAGGAGTCGGTGCGTGGCGTGGCGCTCACGATCGCGATTTTAAAATATTCTCTCAGCCGACTCCAGAAACTGCTCTCCACTCTAGGTGTGTAGTTCTGCCACTCTAGTGCAAACACACACCCAGGTTTCCCCGTGATCTTCACGCCTTCATGGTTTTGGAAAAGTTAACATTGGGAAGAAATGGAGAGAATTTTGAATTGAGGTCTAATAAGGTCTGTGTTCAAAACCATAAATCTCAGAGTTTTGACAGTTGAATGGAGACACATCAGGTGAAAGCATGAACAAATTTCCAACGCTGTGCTGTTGGATTATGTCGGGTGGAGGAACGTAGGCCTCACAATCATTACCGTAAAAAAAATCTGATTCATTCCTATGGGGCTCTCACCTTACGGTGTAGCTGTGTCACTTAGTAATGCAATAGACACCCATGGTATGGCGATTTGGCAGGAGAAAAGGTCTGGAATAGCCCCCTCTGCAGATCGAGAAACTATACGTTTTGATTGAAGATGAATCATGCCTATGGTGCACCTGCAGTGCGACCATTTGATTGCCGAAATGAGTCTATAGGCAATAATATGGATAAAAACTGTCGGTAAACTGAAGAAAGTTTGAAATCCAACCTCCCCATTCATTCCTGCTTAAGTAAAGCCTTTTTCATGTTTTATTGGGCTTCAGCACTCATGGTAAATGGCGTTAATTTTGATGAAAAGTAATAGCAGCCGTGGCACAATCGAGACGCACGCTTGGGTATATGTCATGCCTGGGTGCACCTTATGACGGTACATGTTTACACCACGAAGAAGTGTCTATAATAAAAATAATAATAAACAAGCATTCTCGCCCTGAATACTAATATATCGCTGCTGTTGAAACACAGTGTTTTTATTACTTTGGATTGATTTTGGGTATTTTTTTGGTATTTTTTATCATTTTACATCATATATGTGAATAGTGGATACAGACATTTATGGCAGGCTTCGCGTGCCATGCAATGCTAAGAGCCTCCTCTAAAAGGACAATAATAGGGGTAATATAAAGCTGCCAGCTGCAAGGCTGGGCCACAGCCTTGCTGGACTGCAGGCACACATAATTCTAGACTAAAATTCCTGGAAGAAATTTTAATATGTGCCTGCACACATGACGCCCGGGCTACACCTTGACGCGGGCCATGTAGGCCTGAACCTGGCGCATGCTGACCCTCTCCTGCACGACCACGCACTACGATAGTGCATGTCCCAGGTTCGTGCTGGTGCAGCCAAACACACCTTGCTTCAGACGTAAAATCAGATCGGCAGCTCTGGAGCTTTTACTTTGAAAAGGACAGTCATGGCCACAGCTTCCCGTGAGGAAAAAAAGTTACCTTCTGAAGTTTGGGGCTTTATTTTGAAAAAAACAGACTTTTATTTTAGCAGGAAACAGCCTGACCTTCCCTGTCTGTGTGTGTGTGAATCAATGATGTCATCCACTCTGTATCATTGGTAATGGGCAATCAGAAGCCGGGCGTCATATCATCACTTAATCTTTATATGTGTCTATGTGGATCTGATACCACACACACAGCTGCTCTGTCACACTCTGCCACTGATGATGAGCGGACCTGTCGAATCATCTCTCAGATAAAAACTATAAGCAGTAGAGCTTAGATTTTTGTATGTGAATGATGCTATGTGTGATGGAGGTTCATGCATAACACCCTAATTCTGCTACATACCCCCTGTGTAAGCCAACACACCATGTAGCACCTTTATGGAAAAGCTTAGCGCCGTTTCTGGTCTGACCTCCCACTGGCTCACTGACTGCCATTGATTTAAGTTGAGTTGACCCCCTTTTGGTTCAAATAATCCCCAACCGAAAAAGACAGCTTTGGGGTTTGGACCGTGGGGAGGGTGGGATGAGCATAAAAATTTTATGTCTCTAGCCCACTCAGAACCCCCGCGGAGGTTAAACACAAGGGGTTTTCCTGTTTTCCCACGCCTTTTCCTCTGAAAATTCATTGGGCCCAATGGAGAAAAATTTGGGGAGGTGCCCCCCTAATTGGGGCCCAAAAAACCAAAATCTCAGAGACATAAGGCAAGCTACGACCGGGAAAAATTTCCAACTTTTTCTGAAAAAATTAGGGGTTGGAGTGACGTGGCCCCCCTTCGCATTTAAAAAATTTTTCGGCGATTCTAAACTGCTCTCCACTCTAGGTGTGTAGTTCCCCCCTCTGTCAAATAGACACCCATTTTAAAAGCTGATTTTGAAGATTTCATTTTGGGAAAAAGAAAATTGAAAAACCCATACTTTTTTTATTAAAGATGAATGGAAGGGGGAAAAATTTTG
>JAQQSB010001053.1:0-28727 GCA_029721515.1 Synanceia verrucosa | reverse complement strand
GGGGAGAGAAACAATGATGACCCAGAGACAGAGACATGCTGTCCCACCGCAGACCCAGTGCCTCATGGCATGAAGAGCAACCTCTCCAGAATCTTCAACCTGCTCCAGATATGACTGAAGGACTGTGAATGCTGCCTCTGAATGGCCTCCTCAGGACCCAGCACCTTATGGCATGAAGAACAGCCTATCCAGAACAGTCCAACTCTGCATCCTGCCTCAAGACCATCTTGTCTCCTCTGTCTACTCCTTCGCCCTGAAAATGTGAGCCAGCTCCTCTGCTCAGACACAGGCTGCAGAAAATGACTCCAACCGTCATGAAGAAACTAAAAGAAGAAAAGACTGTCGGTCGGTGTGAATCCAGCCGACCTCCCCCACCAACAAAGAGGGGGGGGGAATTGAAGCAAGGGCACAGAGACTATGCTGTGAAGAGGAGAGACAGACAGAGAGAGACTGAGATGGAGCCATGTCAACCAGAGATGTTCAGAGATGACCAAAGATGTCCAGAGCTGTCCAGAACTGTCCAGAGATGACCAAAGGTTTCCAGAAGTCCCCAGAGATGTCCAGAGCTGTCCACAGATGTCCACCGATGCCCGAAAGAGCCACTGGTGAAGTTCAAGTCGAAGTCACCTGCAGAGATCCAGCAGATCCAGACTGAACCTGCCGCCGCTCCTCACTCCCATCCATCCAGGAACGGTGATATACTGCATATACATCTTACAGATATTAAAGAGTCGGATGATTAGACGCTAAATTAAATGGCCTGAATTTAGGGCTTAATCCAGCAAACTGAATAATATTTGGTAAGATATCAATAGAATACTGAACTTAAATTCAAACTAGAAAATTGCTCCACAGTCTTCCCAGATGCCTCTCAAACTCTCAACTGCTGAATGGTACACCAAACCTAAACCAAATTTTGGTAACAGCCTAATACTTAATTTGGTTTAGATAACCACCACTGAATTAAACTGCTCACATTGAATTAATTAATCATTCATCCCTTAAACTTTTGTTTAATCATTCATTCCATTTTGTCACAATGAGTCAATCCCATGTTTTCACCATCAATCTTCCTCCATTCTAGTTTTATTTTCTATTTTATTATTTCTGTTAGTTACCTGGTCATTTAGTTTGTCAAACTAATCATTTATTATTAGTTATTTTCTGATACAGTAGTAGTGTGGTTATAGTTTGTCAAATAAACTTCTCATTTACAAAGAACTTGGTTATTTGATTTGTGTGTGTATATAAAGCAATTGAATCACTGTACACTAGGTCAAGAACTCCGTAGCACCCTGAGATTAAGAGACTCTATTAATTAATGTCAAATTCACAAGTTTTCCCTGTTTTAGCAAAACTGGGTGGCGCCCTGATAATTTCTACTATTAAAGGCAATTTTTTGTTTATGATCAATAACTTAAGGATATTGTTCATAAATACATAATTTGATATTAATTAATGATTGACTAATCTGCTCTACACTATTTATGCTACAAAACCAAAGGAAAAAAAACACTTGATTGGCAAGAAAATGGAAAATTACTGCAAAGATAATCTATAAAACATGGCTATGAAAATTACAAAAGAAAAAAATCACTTCATAAGGAAGGAAAAGGTAAGAAAGTGAACTAAAGCTACAAACAAAAGACTCTCACAAAAGGTGAGGAAACTAAGGTAGCAGATCAAAAACAAACAAACCCTGACTCTACAAAGCACAAACCACTAACTGACTTAACAAGTAACAAACAAATCGGCTCACACTTAGCACAGACAAAAGCAGACTTAACATGAGCAGTGACATAGACTTGGACTTTGGAGGCTGGCTGATTTGATGTACGGAACAAGACGAACTGGCACAGGACGGGACGAATCAGACCTTTTATACATAAGGTAAGGGGACACTGCTGGAAACAATAAGGGATGGGACATCTATTTTTTTTTCATTTGGGCTGTTTAATGAATCATGGTGCTCTTCCTCACCTCTCTTGCACTGTTTACATTTAATACTCCAACTATAAACATCCATGACAAATGGGAATTTAAAGACAAAATTAAACCACAGAGGTGGCTTTTCCATTTTCACTGAAGTTTCTTTAATCTAAAAAATTCTTCATCTGTGAGGCCAGACTCGGTTTCTGGCTCAGATGGAGACTCTTGCTTTCCTCACTTTCTGCCCTCTTCTTCTCCTCCACCACTTTACTGCTTTTTGCATCATTTGCTGTATTTCTGCTTTTGATTTTGTGTCACGATTGTTTCGTTTCACAATTATTTCTCCTAAAGTCAAATGATCATAAGAAAACTGCTGAATTTATTGATCCTATGTTTAGTTTTAGTTTATATCCTTTGATCTCAAAGATGAGAAAATCATGGTTAACAAAGGGACTGGAGAAGGCTTGTAAAAAGAAAAACAAGCTATATATGGAATTTTTAAAGCATCGAACAAAAGAAAAAGAGGATAATTACAGAAAATATAAAATAAACCGACATCTATTATGCAATGTCAAAAGAAGATATAATATGAATAATGGCTTTAAAAATATAAAACGACTATTAAGGCTCCTTGGAATGTATTGAATAAGTTGATTAAAAATCTTGACAGGTGTATTCCCACAAACATCTTATGATTTTTTCATATTTACTCAAAATATGAAATATGTCATCTCTGATCATTTCTGTTAAGTTACCTTTTTATTCACGTTTAGTCATGTTGTCTTGTCATTTCCTGTTTTATTTTGTATTAATTCAATCAGGACAGATAAGATGAGAGAGGGCTGAAAGGTATAGACGAGACGATTTATTGTAGAGCGACATTACAATGTTGAATGCCTCGGGGCTTGATGACTGTACAGGATATGACACCCTCTGACCTTTACAAACGACCCTCACATCGACTAAGGAAAAACTCCCCAAACAAAACCCTTTACTTAACGGAAAAAGAAATGGAACAAACCTCAGGAAGAGCAGCAGAGGACGGATCCCTCTTCCAGGATGGCCAGACGTGCAATAGATGTCATGTGTACAGAATAATGATGATAAAGCAATATTACCTCTATATAACAACAGTTAATACACGAAAGTATCCAATTCCATATAGCAGTTAACACCTAGAGAATTATGAGAAATGCTTGACACCATGTACAATGATAGCATGCATAGACTTAAGTGAAAGGTGAAATACATTTGTTCTGCACACAATAAAATTTGTGGCGCTCAGATGCCAGGGAGTAGATCAGCATCGTGACTGTTCTAGAGAAGAGATGCTGACATCTGAAGAGATGATCTCCCCCCAAAATAAAGTAAAGGCATACCTTACCTGATTTGGACAGAATCAATCTATAAAACAAAACACAACAGACAAGGTTAAAACACTGCACAGCAAATGGAGAGGATAGACTGGCAAGGTTATGAAGAGGAAATCGTAAGTTTGAGGCAGTGGAGATGGAGAGTAGAATGCAATGATATTCGGCGGAACCGCAAAACTGCGCGGAGCAGAGACAGATGATACTGCAACGTAAAGCAGTAGGAACAGCAATGCTATGCTGTGGAGAGGGAACAGACTGCAATGATATGCAGTAGAAGCAGCACTGCTGTGCTGTGGAGAGGAAACACTGCAACGATATGCATGAGAAGCAGCAATGCTATGCTGTGGAGAGGAAACACTGCAACGATATGCATGAGAAGCAGCAATGCTATGCTGTGGAGAGGGAACAGACTGCAACGATATGCAGTAGAAGCAGCAATGCTATGCTGAGGAGAGAGAGGATAGAGACATAATGCTAGCCCTGAATTCACAGAGTTTGAGAGGCAACCACAAAATGGAGACACCACCACCAGAGATATGCATGTTTATCAAGGTTAAGGCTTCAGAGATCGCCGAGCAGCCAGTATGGAGTTAGAGTCTGGATGAATGTAGGAAGAATAAGTGGTAGATGACCATGCCCTATATGCTGAAGTGAAGCACATGAGATGCCTTGTATGGCAGCTGAAGTGGCTGCTCCTTTACTGAAGGAGTGACCTGAAAGCTAATGAGGAGGGGAAACATAGAACCATCCTAAAATGCTGCATGAACCAGTTCGTGCTGGTGCAAGCTGGTGCAAGCAATGATGGCGTTATGAGCTCCCTTACCTTAGGAGTGCTTAAGGAGCACACGATAATGAGAGAATGGAGGTCAGATCGAAAAACAAATATCTTTAGCTAGATTAAATGTATTGAAGAGCAAGTGAATTCCTAAACCTCAAACCCCGTACAAGCTAATAGAAAAGCGCTTATGAGGAGAGTATCAACGCATGACTGAAACTAGCCCCGAGAAGAACATGTATTGTCCTATGCAGAATGTAAAGAGTGATGAGGTGCCTGTTGTCGAGCGGTGAGGAGAGCTTGTAGCGATTCCCTTCAGTAACAACTTAATCGGTGGTTAGCGAACAGGCTGGGAAAAGAGGGATCAAAAGATCAAACGTTGAACTGATACCGGCAAGAGGCCCTGAATATACCGGGGCTTAAATGAAGAACATCGACACAGTAGGTGACGAAGGCGCAAGTGTTTTAATTGGCATGGGCTTTAAATCGCAGAGCACAGCGATTCTTTTATGTAGCCAGAGATGAACCCAGATGTAGCATGCTGCTGTGTAGGAAAATCTTGTGAATTGCGGAGGAAGAATAAAACTCTAAAAACTCTGGAGGCCAGTGCTCAGTGAAACACTGGCCTTGAAGAGAATCCCCCCAAAACCCTGGGAAGGAGCCGCATGCGTGAAAACTGCTGGAATCGGAGCAGTGAATGATGTAATCATAGCGGCCTGAAAATGAACCAGAGCCCTTGAGAGACTATGCGCATGCAAAATTTAAGTGCCCCAGCAGGATGCATTTGCTGCTTTGTGATGGACGTAACTGAACAGGTGCTTTAATTTGCAAGTGAGGAGCCTGATTTATTATGCAGGGAACCAATAGTAGAAAATCATCCAGAAGTTGAGTGTCGATGAAGTCTGATGTTATTTAGGAGGATCCAGCAGAGGGCTTCTGCCACCATGTTAAAAGACATGGACTAGTGGAGAGGGGTGGATGTAAATTTTTTTTTTTTTTTTTTTTTTAAAGCATCGATTATGTCACCTTTGATAGCCGCGCCCCTTGACTGGCTAATTTAATCAGCTTGTTACACAACTCGGAAAGAAGAGGGGAATCAAACGGGCTGACTATGTAACCCTTGTTCAGTTCTTCCTTAAGAATGGGGAAACATGTTCTGTATTTTTGAGAGCTGCCTGCAGATTTTTGGACATAAGAATTAATGAGGTAATAATGGATGAAATGACCCCCACGCAGAACCCTGAGACAGATCAGTGAGCAGATGATTAGTAAGCACCGAGCCTTGATGGTTAGAAAATTCTGCAGCCAGAGCTTGGACGTTTATTGGAGGAACGGATGTCCTTTCATGATGTGTGAGAGCCGCGCCGGTCCGCTTGCTGAGGATGGACCAGGCGGGCGAGGATCAACTGTGGTGGCACGCAGATTTGGTGCGTATCCTTTCATGCGCTTCTGCTGCGGCTGTCTAATGCAGCAGGAGTTGTCAGAGGAAATCATGGAGCAGCAGGAAAGGCAGATGTGGACACTGGGACTCGTGCAGGCCCACATTCCTGCATGTGTACATGTGACTGCCTGAGACCCACCACTGATCATGAGGGGAATTTCAGAGTCCAGGATTGCTCAGGTAGTCAAGTGTTTGACTGTTCATTGTAGAACACTGCTTTGCTGGTGAACGCCTTGTAGTATTGATAAAATAAGTTCCTTCTGTACATGAGATTTAAATCACCGATAAGTGTCAAATACGGATCAAGCCAGCCCTTCTGTCGGTGCAGCTAATAATCATAATTTATCTCTGTTGAATATTATTGTCATTTTGTATATGTTTCCAGTGCCTTTATGTGTTTGCAGTACTTAAGAGGACTGTCAACTTTATTTTGAAAATGCCTCTTTTATTTTGACATTCTGTTTGGTGTGCCGTGTGCTGGACAGTGAGCGGGACCACGAGCTACGATGTGCTGTAGCTAAGTGAAACAATGAAGTTAAGGACCGATTTAAGTGGTCATAAAGAATTTCAGTGTGCAAGAAACACAACATCTCTGAAGATCCCAGATGCAACTAGGAATTCCCCACTAGAGGGATCTCTGATTAACGTGGCGGTGGAGGAGGAGGGTGGAGAGCCGGAGTGGTAGACGCCGCTGCCACAGCAGCGGCAGCAACAGCAGCAGAACCGAAGCAGAAGCAGTAGTGGCCGGGAGACAGTGACTGGAGAGCCGCACAGAACCACTGGAATCGCTGAGGCTTGCCATCTCATGAAGCTGAGACGGCTGGAGCCCAGGGGCTGTGAAGAAACTCTCAAAAGATATTGTAGCAGAGACTGAACTGAGATGAGGCGAGGCCAGTGCTCCTGCACTGGGGTGAGGGAGACTGTGCTTCCTCCAGAATGAACTCGCTGCGTGGATTAAAACCCTCGAGAGGATCATCCGAGTCACGATTCACGTGGTCGGGCAGGTGAGGAGGAGCAGGATGCAGCAGAAAAGAGGAAAAGCGTATGTCATGCAGGTATGAGCAGAACACCAGTTTCAGCTGAATGACAGCAAGAAGACAGTGGAGAGAGAGAACACTTTTAAATTTGACAGCTAATGGCTGATTGGTGGAAGAGAAAGGAGGGTATTAGATTGTGATTGAATGCTTCAGTGACGAGGGCGGAGTGAGAGGATAGTGGGAGAACTGGGAAGAGGCTTGAATGTGAGCTTAGAGAGGTAGTCTTCCTGTCTGAACTTTCGCTTAGCTCCATTTGTCTCCTCTTGTTTGCAGCCACTTCACTTCCTGTCCTCCAGGTAATTGTCTGCCCTGCCCCTGATTGTTTCCAGCTGTGTCCCCTAACTTTGCGTATAAATAGTCCTCGTCTTCCCCTGTTCTGTGCCAGTTCGTCTTCTTCCATGTGCCAAGTCAGCTGGTCATTCCATGTCAGTGTACATATATCTAAATCAAGTCAAGTGTGTCTGTTACTGAGTTTTCTGTGAGCGTTTACTTTGTAAGCACTGCACTCTGCTTAGTTTTTGTTTGTGGTCAGTGTAGTCAGCTTTAGTTTGCTCCGTTGGTTATTTTTTTGCCCTCACCTTTTGTGAGCGCCTTTAGTTTATCACCTTTAGTTGAGTTATTCACCATTTTCCTCTGAATTCTTTGTTCATTTAATAGTCAGGTCAGTCTCAGAAAGAGAGAGAGTTCTGTTTCAGCTTAGTTAATCATATTCTTTCCTTCTTTGTGAAGTGCTTTGATTTGTTACTTTCATAGTCATTGTCGAGGTGTTTTTATTTGCTAAAATAAATCTTTTATTTTTGAAACCTTTGTGTGTTTCGGTCATGTACTAGTTTCAGTCTGAGTTTTAACAATGTGCAACTTACATTTGGCTGTTTAATCAATTATCCCTTCTTTGAGAGCTACCACTTTTTATGATGTGAATGTTGAAATGACATTATTTACCTTATAAATAAAATTAACATTAACACTCCTTGGAAATCTTGTTAGAGATGCAGTGCAGAGTGTGTCAGTTCACTATGACATCACTGTGGGTGCATGAGGACATTTCTGCACTGTGAGGACATCCTCACCACTCATAACATTAAAACTTGCTTTTATCTTTACTTTAAACCTCTCTAGAGGAAGTGATCTGACTCTTACTCTTATTCAACTCTTATTGATATGAAGTGATGACAAATTTTATTGGTATTTATTATTGGTATTTTATTAATGGTCAAAATCAATTGATGTTTAGGCAGTTTCCAGTCAAGCATGTTTTTGGAATGTGGGAAGAAACCGGAGCACCACGTTAGCACAGGGAGAACACACAAACTCCACACAGAGAGGACACAGCATCACACCAAATCCTCACCACCCTGCTGCCTGCACTTTTAAAAAGGATGGTTTTAGTACATCACGACACTAAAACATCTTTTTTAAGAGTGTGCATTCATCTCGACAAAGAATCACCACAGATTCTTTGTCAAGATGACGGGAAAGAAAGAAAGAAAGGAAGGAAGGAAGGGTTGGGTACTTGGGAAGCTAGTCCTCCTGTGGTTCTCTGCAGAAACATGAGGTGAAGGGCTTCCTCAGGGTCTTGGCCATGGCAGAGAACATCCTGATGATGGCTGGACTCCGTCTGGATTCATTCCTCGGGTGGTCGACTTCACTGTTGTTGTCACTTTTGTGGTCACTGGAGGTCACTTGTGTGTTTCTTCTTATTTTGAGACATCTTCCCAGAAAGCTGCTGAATTTTCTTGTAAACTGCCCCTTTGATTCTCTGACAATCACCTCCTCGTTCACCTTGCCTTCAACACTGGAAGGCTGCAGCTCTGAGGGTCCAACCTCCTCAACCTCTGTGGTCTGGTTGTCTGGTTCCTTTGAGTGGATATCCTCAACTATCGTCTCCTCTGGCTGGATATCCTCAACTATCGTCTCCTCTGAATGGATATCCTCAACTATCGTCTCCTCTGAATGGATATCCTCAACTATCGTCTCTTCTGGATGGAAATCCTCAACTATCGTCTCCTCTGGCTGGATATCCTCAACTATCGTCTCCTCTGAATGGATATCCTCAACTATTGTCTCTTCTGGATGGAAATCCTCAACTATTGTCTCCTCTGGCTGGATATCCTTAACAATCGTCTCCTCTGAATGGATATCCTCAACTATTGTCTCCTCTGGCTGGATATCAACTATAACTCCTCTGCTTGGATATCCTCAACTATCTCCTCTGGATGGATATCCTCAACTATCGTCTCCTCTGAATGGATATCCTCAACTATCGTCTCCTCTGGATGGAAATCCTCAACTATCGTCTCCTCTGGATGGAAATCCTCAACTATTGTCTCTTCTGGATGGAAATCCTCAACTATTGTCTCCTCTGGCTGGATATCCTTAACAATCGCCTCTCTGAATGGATATCCTCAACTATCGTCTCCTCTGGATGGAAATCCTCAACTATCGCCTCCTCTGGATGGAAATCCTCAACCTTTGTCTCCTCTGGGTGGAAATCCTCCACTGTTGTCTCCTCTGGATGGAAATCCTCAACTATCGTCCTCCTCTGGGTGGAAATCCTCACTATCGTCTCCTCTGGGTGGAAATCCTCAACTATCGCTCCTCACACACTCCACACTCTGGTTCCTTTAAGTTGAGCTCCTTTGCCACAGTCTTGTTTTTTTGAGTGGAGGTTTGGAGTGAATGGCTGTCCAGGGATCCTTCATGAGGGGTCTCAAGGTGGTACATCTGGGAAAATCTGCTCAGTAAGTTGGCAACATGATAAACCATGATGTTGGTTGGATATTCTGGTGTTTCACACTGAACAGGCTCCTCTGATAGTTTGGAAGAGGTTGAGCCTCTGATGAAAGCCAACATGTCGTTGACCATGTTGGCCACTTTCTCTGCAATCAGCTGCAGCAGTTGTTCAGAGTCATCAGATGTCTCATGCAGGAGTCTCTCAAAACACTGAGAAATTGTCTTTCCAAGACAGGCCTGGATATCCTCCACTGTCACCATCTGATTGATTAGCCTCCTGTTTGCAGATTCAACGTGGCTCCTTTACAAAGAAAAACAGTCATAGTTTAGTCAACTGATCAGCTCCAGGCAGTGACATTTAAGCAGTAGGAAGGTAATATTGATCAGTGCACCAACACAAACGCACACACAGATATTATGCTATATAACCACAATAGTAATGTTTGAGAAGACACTGTAAGTGAATATCATGGGTAGTGGAAGTTTTGCCTTACATTGTGACAGAAGTGTTTGCAGGGTTGCTGGCTATCTCATCATAAATCTCCTCAAATGTCCTGTTGTATATCTGTGGTACCACAACATCCATGACCTCGTTGTAGACCATCTCGACAAGATCATGACACGTGTTGGATAACAGTTCGGCCATGTCATCGTGCATTACTCCAATTCCCAGCAAGTCCCATTGCCTGGAAGAACAATTCAAGCAAACAAAGACAAGATAAGATAAGATAAGACAAGATAAGTTAAGATAGCACCAGTGAGTCTAGTGTGAGGAGCTGTGTTGATATATGCAGTCAGAGAGAGAGAGACCAGTGTTTAACCGCTTCACTGATGACTGTTAAACTGTGACTTACTCGTTTGTTATCTTCCTTAAATATGAATTGAATATGTCGTTCACAGACTCTGATGTGAGCAGAGGCATATCCAAATCACTGCAAATCATCTCTCCAGGTTCATCTAATGAAATCTGACAGGAAGGAAAAACATTCAGGTTTTAGACATGAACAACAAAAACATGTTAGGATGTATGTTAGGACTGTCTAAAATGATTTTATTACTGTTTTATCTTCAGTTTGTGCTCAATGAAACAATTAGTTTATGAATTCTATCATAATTATATTAACAGTTTACTGTTGCACACATTATTACATTTTATATACTGCATTAATTAATTATCTATAAACATCACAGAGATACATGGCCTCAATCCAGTTATTAACCACTAACAAATGGCTCAATAAGTAGCCTAATCGTAGGCTACACGGTGACTGCTATTGGAGAAGGTAAGGCAAACGGGCCTCCACTGATTAGGTGATTTAGGCATATTTATCTGTATTCTCCAAACGTTAAACGTGACATATTTGTAAAAGTGTTTATACTTTAGCAAAGGATGAGAAATATTTCATCATTCACAGTTTAAGATGAAAACACGATAGTAAACACCACCAGTAACCGTGCCGGCACGGCGCTTTTTGCCGTTAGCTTGCGGCTACATATTAAATCCCTGATCATAACGTGGCGGGGGGGGATGATGAGTTGGTGGCGCTGGGATGAGGTTGGCCCCAACTGCACTGAACCAAGTTTGAACTATGTTGCTATTATGGCAAAGCATACTACAGATGTGTAGCTGGTTCGACAGAAATCTGTAATATGAATGAAGTGTGTGCCATCTGGTGCAAAAGTTTGATTGTGGTGTTTTAGTGCTTAATTTTGCAGGATATATGAGGTATTTTTCCGTATAGGTGTGTGGTTTGGTGAGTATTTTGATAAAACCAGCCTAGTGTTTAAGCAATTGGAAAGAACTGTAAATGATGATTATCCTTATTGATTGTTCCTGGTAACTCTTGTGTGTCTTACCTTGTCACTCATCTTGATGGTTTCTCTAGACTCAATGTGGTAGTTTGTGTCTTCACTCATTGAATGTCTGAGTAGTTTTGATCTTTGATCTCTGCTGCTCATCCAGTGCCTCACAGTAGCACACACTGATGGAACACTGATGACACGCACGTACACACGCCCACACACACACACACACACGCACACATATATTGCCATGGCAACAGCAATGTGCTATATGCCCACTGAAGTTTGTTCTATCAATGACAAAAACAGAGATGAGGGTAGTTTACTCAAATACACTTTTTAATGATCAGATTTATTTTTAATGTCCTATATTGTAAAAGTGAGATTTCATCACATGATGTCATTGAAGCCCAAAATATGTTAAACTAAAAGTAACCAGTTTTAGTGTTTCCTGGTTCGTTTGTAGTTGCAGTCTACAGTATGTGAATGACATCAACTGCCAGAAAATAAAAATGGACACAAGATGTTGCCTACTAATGCAATTTCATTACAAGTTCATTGCAATTTCATGCTATTTACATTTGCGGAATAGTTAATGCAGTTCTCAAAACAAGTGGTACACACTGCAAAACCTGTGACATAATGTGACATAAGTGTACTGTGCAGCCATGACAGTGGACAATGGATGTTGGACCTCCAGTGAGTCTGGTTTAAAAGCTCTGGAGAAGAGGAAGTCCACTCCTCTTGTGACTTGAAATGGCTTCCCCTTCCCACTGTCAGAACTCGGGCAAGACATGAAAGAACCCAATTGCACGACTCAAGATGGTACAAAAATAAGTGTTTTTATTTTGATCACTATAAGCTGTAGCATATCAATGAGCATTAATGAACTGAACTCTTCTCATTTCTGAGTATTTCCCCAGGAAATCCATCTGACAGTATGTGGCACCTAAGTGCTTAAGGCTTAAGTTTTATGACTGGCAGAATAAACAGATAAGACCAGTTCCTCCTCTCTGACCTAAGGAATTCCAGGACATACACCAGGAGGAGGAGTTTTATTGCCCCACATTCTTGCTTTAATCCTGCCAGACACATCCAAAGCTTAATGTGGCTTCTTCCTTTCTCCCTGCCTGGAACAGAACATTACATGAAGATTTTAATGGTTAACTATGCTTGCATTCCTCAGCTACTGTCATATAAGTATCACTGTTACAATGTCAAACATCAGTCTCCACATAGATCCTCTTCCTTTTCCTCCTTCTGATAAGGACTAAATGTGACATGTGGGATTGGTTGTGGATTAACTCTACAGACACAATCATACATAGACCTGCCTGTTGTAGTACACCTTCCTATATGCTCTGATATCATGGTTCATCTATGTGTTTAATTTGTTGATTAATTTCGATTCAATTGGTCAAGTTTTGTTCTGTGGTTTCCTACTATAGGCTGCTTGGTGTTGATCTGCAGCGGAGAGAGAGCTTTCACACAGAGAAACTTTAATAAAGTAAAACACAGTAGTATTAACATGAAATAAGTTAAAAGAATATCATCTTAGTTAACTTGGTGGATGGGGAGGGACCAGTGGTCACACCCCCACTGGACCTTCAACAAAGATCATAAAAAGCCTCAGCTGGTCTGAGCGCTGTTCTTCTTCAGTCCTTCAGTCAGTCAAGTTCTGGTCTTCATCCCCCCCCACTGCATCTCTGTTCTCCCTCTCCCACATGCTGGGAGGGTGAGAGAAACAATGATGACCCAGAGACAGAGACATGCTGTCCCACCGCAGACCCAGTGCCTCATGGCATGAAGAGCAACCTCTCCAGAATCTTCAACCTGCTCCAGATATGACTGAAGGACTGTGAATGCTGCCTCTGAATGGCCTCCTCAGGACCCAGCACCTCATGGCATGAAGAACAGCCTATCCAGAACAGTCCAACTCTGCATCCTGCCTCAAGACCATCTTGTCTCCTCTGTCTACTCCTTCGCCCTGAAAATGTGAGCCAGCTCCTCTGCTCAGACACAGGCTGCAGAAAATGACTCCAACCGTCATGAAGAAACTAAAAGAAGAAAAGACTGTCGGTCGACACGTTGGTGTGAATCCAGCCGACCTCCCCCACCAACAAAGAGGGGGGGAAGAATTGAAGCAAGGGCACAGAGACTATGCTGTGAAGAGGAGAGACAGACAGAGAGAGACTGAGATGGAGCCATGTCAACCAGAGATGTTCAGAGATGACCAAAGATGTCCAGAGCTGTCCAGAACTGTCCAGAGATGACCAAAGGTTTCCAGAAGTCCCCAGAGATGTCCAGAGCTGTCCACAGATGTCCACCGATGCCCGAAAGAGCCACTGGTGAAGTTCAAGTCGAAGTCACCTGCAGAGATCCAGCAGATCCAGACTGAACCTGCCGCCGCTCCTCACTCCCATCCATCCAGGAACGGTGATATACTGCATATACATCTTACAGATATTAAAGAGTCGGATGATTAGACGCTAAATTAAATGGCCTGAATTTAGGGCTTAATCCAGCAAACTGAATAATATTTGGTAAGATATCAATAGAATACTGAACTTAAATTCAAACTAGAAAATTGCTCCACAGTCTTCCCAGATGCCTCTCAAACTCTCAACTGCTGAATGGTACACCAAACCTAAACCAAATTTTGGTAACAGCCTAATACTTAATTTGGTTTAGATAACCACCACTGAATTAAACTGCTCACATTGAATTAATTAATCATTCATCCCTTAAACTTTTGTTTAATCATTCATTCCATTTTGTCACAATGAGTCAATCCCATGTTTTCACCATCAATCTTCCTCCATTCTAGTTTTATTTTCTATTTTATTATTTCTGTTAGTTACCTGGTCATTTAGTTTGTCAAACTAATCATTTATTATTAGTTATTTTCTGATACAGTAGTAGTGTGGTTATAGTTTGTCAAATAAACTTCTCATTTACAAAGAACTTGGTTATTTGATTTGTGTGTGTATATAAAGCAATTGAATCACTGTACACTAGGTCAAGAACTCCGTAGCACCCTGAGATTAAGAGACTCTATTAATTAATGTCAAATTCACAAGTTTTCCCTGTTTTAGCAAAACTGGGTGGCGCCCTGATAATTTCTACTATTAAAGGCAATTTTTTGTTTATGATCAATAACTTAAGGATATTGTTCATAAATACATAATTTGATATTAATTAATGATTGACTAATCTGCTCTACACTATTTATGCTACAAAACCAAAGGAAAAAAACACTTGACTGGCAAGAAAATGGAAAATTACTGCAAAGATAATCTATAAAACATGGCTATGAAAATTACAAAAGAAAAAATCACTTCATAAGGAAGGAAAAGGTAAGAAAGTGAACTAAAGCTACAAACAAAAGACTCTCACAAAAGGTGAGGAAACTAAGGTAGCAGATCAAAAACAAACAAACCCTGACTCTACAAAGCACAAACCACTAACTGACTTAACAAGTAACAAACAAAACAGCTCACACTTAGCACAGACAAAAGCAGACTTAACATGAGCAGTGACATAGACTTGGACTTTGGAGGCTGGCTGATTTGATGTACGGAACAAGACGAACTGGCACAGGACGGGACGAATCAGACCTTTTATACATAAGGTAAGGGGACACTGCTGGAAACAATAAGGGATGGGACATCTATTTTTTCATTTGGGCTGTTTAATGAATCATGGTGCTCTTCCTCACCTCTCTTGCACTGTTTACATTTAATACTCCAACTATAAACATCCATGACAAATGGGAATTTAAAGACAAAATTAAACCACAGAGGTGGCTTTTCCATTTTCACTGAAGTTTCTTTAATCTAAAAAATTCTTCATCTGTGAGGCCAGACTCGGTTTCTGGCTCAGATGGAGACTCTTGCTTTCCTCACTTTCTGCCCTCTTCTTCTCCTCCACCACTTTACTGCTTTTTGCATCATTTGCTGTATTTCTGCTTTTGATTTTGTGTCACGATTGTTTCGTTTCACAATTATTTCTCCTAAAGTCAAATGATCATAAGAAAACTGCTGAATTTATTGATCCTATGTTTAGTTTTAGTTTATATCCTTTGATCTCAAAGATGAGAAAATCATGGTTAACAAAGGGACTGGAGAAGGCTTGTAAAAAGAAAAACAAGCTATATATGGAATTTTTAAAGCATCGAACAAAAGAAAAAGAGGATAATTACAGAAAATATAAAAATAAACCGACATCTATTATGCAATGTCAAAAGAAGATATAATATGAATAATGGCTTTAAAAATATAAAACGACTATTAAGGCTCCTTGGAATGTATTGAATAAGTTGATTAAAAATCTTGACAGGTGTATTCCCACAAACATCTTATGATTTTTTTTTCATATTTACTCAAAATATGAAATATGTCATCTCTGATCATTTCTGTTAAGTTACCTTTTTATTCACGTTTAGTCATGTTGTCTTGTCATTTCCTGTTTTATTTTGTATTAATTCAATCAGGACAGATAAGATGAGAGAGGGCTGAAAGGTATAGACGAGACGATTTATTGTAGAGCGACATTACAATGTTGAATGCCTCGGGGCTTGATGACTGTACAGGATATGACACCCTCTGACCTTTACAAACGACCCTCACATCGACTAAGGAAAAACTCCCCAAACAAAACCCTTTACTTAACGGAAAAAGAAATGGAACAAACCTCAGGAAGAGCAGCAGAGGACGGATCCCTCTTCCAGGATGGCCAGACGTGCAATAGATGTCATGTGTACAGAATAATGATGATAAAGCAATATTACCTCTATATAACAACAGTTAATACACGAAAGTATCCAATTCCATATAGCAGTTAACACCTAGAGAATTATGAGAAATGCTTGACACCATGTACAATGATAGCATGCATAGACTTAAGTGAAAGGTGAAATACATTTGTTCTGCACACAATAAAATTTGTGGCGCTCAGATGCCAGGGAGTAGATCAGCATCGTGACTGTTCTAGAGAAGAGATGCTGACATCTGAAGAGATGATCTCCCCAAAATAAAGTAAAGGCATACCTTACCTGATTTGGACAGAATCAATCTATAAAACAAAACACAACAGACAAGGTTAAAACACTGCACAGCAAATGGAGAGGATAGACTGGCAAGGTTATGAAGAGGAAATCGTAAGTTTGAGGCAGTGGAGATGGAGAGTAGAATGCAATGATATTCGGCGGAACCGCAAAACTGCGCGGAGCAGAGACAGATGATACTGCAACGTAAAGCAGTAGGAACAGCAATGCTATGCTGTGGAGAGGGAACAGACTGCAATGATATGCAGTAGAAGCAGCACTGCTGTGCTGTGGAGAGGAAACACTGCAACGATATGCATGAGAAGCAGCAATGCTATGCTGTGGAGAGGAAACACTGCAACGATATGCATGAGAAGCAGCAATGCTATGCTGTGGAGAGGGAACAGACTGCAACGATATGCAGTAGAAGCAGCAATGCTATGCTGAGGAGAGAGAGGATAGAGACATAATGCTAGCCCTGAATTCACAGAGTTTGAGAGGCAACCACAAAATGGAGACACCACCACCAGAGATATGCATGTTTATCAAGGTTAAGGCTTCAGAGATCGCCGAGCAGCCAGTATGGAGTTAGAGTCTGGATGAATGTAGGAAGAATAAGTGGTAGATGACCATGCCCTATATGCTGAAGTGAAGCACATGAGATGCCTTGTATGGCAGCTGAAGTGGCTGCTCCTTTACTGAAGGAGTGACCTGAAAGCTAATGAGGAGGGGAAACATAGAACCATCCTAAAATGCTGCATGAACCAGTTCGTGCTGGTGCAAGCTGGTGCAAGCAATGATGGCGTTATGAGCTCCCTTACCTTAGGAGTGCTTAAGGAGCACACGATAATGAGAGAATGGAGGTCAGATCGAAAAACAAATATCTTTAGCTAGATTAAATGTATTGAAGAGCAAGTGAATTCCTAAACCTCAAACCCCGTACAAGCTAATAGAAAAGCGCTTATGAGGAGAGTATCAACGTATGACGAAACTAGCCCCCGAGAAGAACATGTATTGTCCTATGCAGAATGTAAAGAGTGATGAGGTGCCTGTTGTCGAGCGGTGAGGAGAGCTTGTAGCGATTCCCTTCAGTAACAACTTAATCGGTGGTTAGCGAACAGGCTGGGAAAAGAGGGATCAAAAGATCAAACGTTGAACTGATACCGGCAAGAGGCCCTGAATATACCGGGCTTAAATGAAGAACATCGACACAGTAGGTGACGAAGGCGCAAGTGTTTTAATTGGCATGGGCTTTAAATCGCAGAGCACAGCGATTCTTTTATGTAGCCAGAGATGAACCCAGATGTAGCATGCTGCTGTGTAGGAAAATCTTGTGAATTGCGGAGGAAGAATAAAACTCTAAAAACTCTGGAGGCCAGTGCTCAGTGAAACACTGGCCTTGAAGAGAATCCCCCCAAAACCCTGGGAAGGAGCCGCATGCGTGAAAACTGCTGGAATCGGAGCAGTGAATGATGTAATCATAGCGGCCTGAAAATGAACCAGAGCCCTTGAGAGACTATGCGCATGCAAAATTTAAGTGCCCCAGCAGGATGCATTTGCTGCTTTGTGATGGACGTAACTGAACAGGTGCTTTAATTTGCAAGTGAGGAGCCTGATTTATTATGCAGGGAACCAATAGTAGAAAATCATCCAGAAGTTGAGTGTCGATGAAGTCTGATGTTATTTAGGAGGATCCAGCAGAGGGCTTCTGCCACCATGTTAAAAGACATGGACTAGTCCAGTACTGACTCCCACTTGACGCCGAAAAGATGCCACTGAGAGGGGTGGATGTAAATTTTTTTTTTTTTTTTTTTAAAGCATCGATTATGTCACCTTTGATAGCCGCGCCCCTTGACTGGCTAATTTAATCAGCTTGTTACACAACTCGGAAAGAAGAGGGGAATCAAACGGGCTGACTATGTAACCCTTGTTCAGTTCTTCCTTAAGAATGGGGAAACATGTTCTGTATTTTTGAGAGCTGCCTGCAGATTTTTGGACATAAGAATTAATGAGGTAATAATGGATGAAATGACCCCCACGCAGAACCCTGAGACAGATCAGTGAGCAGATGATTAGTAAGCACCGAGCCTTGATGGTTAGAAAATTCTGCAGCCAGAGCTTGGACGTTTATTGGAGGAACGGATGTCCTTTCATGATGTGTGAGAGCCGCGCCGGTCCGCTTGCTGAGGATGGACCAGGCGGGCGAGGATCAACTGTGGTGGCACGCAGATTTGGTGCGTATCCTTTCATGCGCTTCTGCTGCGGCTGTCTAATGCAGCAGGAGTTGTCAGAGGAAATCATGGAGCAGCAGGAAAGGCAGATGTGGACACTGGGACTCGTGCAGGCCCACATTCCTGCATGTGTACATGTGACTGCCTGAGACCCACCACTGATCATGAGGGGAATTTCAGAGTCCAGGATTGCTCAGGTAGTCAAGTGTTTGACTGTTCATTGTAGAACACTGCTTTGCTGGTGAACGCCTTGTAGTATTGATAAAATAAGTTCCTTCTGTACATGAGATTTAAATCACCGATAAGTGTCAAATACGGATCAAGCCAGCCCTTCTGTCGGTGCAGCTAATAATCATAATTTATCTCTGTTGAATATTATTGTCATTTTGTATATGTTTCCAGTGCCTTTATGTGTTTGCAGTACTTAAGAGGACTGTCAACTTTATTTTGAAAATGCCTCTTTTATTTTGACATTCTGTTTGGTGTGCCGTGTGCTGGACAGTGAGCGGGACACGAGCTACGATGTGCTGTAGCTAAGTGAAACAATGAAGTTAAGGACCGATTTAAGTGGTCATAAAGAATTTCAGTGTGCAAGAAACACAACATCTCTGAAGATCCCAGATGCAACTAGGAATTCCCCACTAGAGGGATCTCTGATTAACGTGGCGGTGGAGGAGGAGGGTGGAGAGCCGGAGTGGTAGACGCCGCTGCCACAGCAGCGGCAGCAACAGCAGCAGAACCGGAAGCAGAAGCAGTAGTGGCCGGGAGACAGTGACTGGAGAGCCGCACAGAACCACTGGAATCGCTGAGGCTTGCCATCTCATGAAGCTGAGACGGCTGGAGCCCAGGGGCTGTGAAGAAACTCTCAAAAGATATTGTAGCAGAGACTGAACTGAGATGAGGCGAGGCCAGTGCTCCTGCACTGGGGTGAGGGAGACTGTGCTTCCTCCAGAATGAACTCGCTGCTTGGATTAAAACCCTCGAGAGGATCATCCGAGTCACGATCCACGTGGTCGGGCAGGTGAGGAGGAGCAGGATGCAGCAGAAAAGAGGAAAAGCGTATGTCATGCAGGTATGAGCAGAACACCAGTTTCAGCTGAATGACAGCAAGAAGACAGTGGAGAGAGAGAACACTTTTAAATTTGACAGCTAATGGCTGATTGGTGGAAGAGAAAGGAGGGTATTAGATTGTGATTGAATGCTTCAGTGACGAGGGCGGAGTGAGAGGATAGTGGGAGAACTGGGAAGAGGCTTGAATGTGAGCTTAGAGAGGTAGTCTTCCTGTCTGAACTTTCGCTTAGCTCCATTTGTCTCCTCTTGTTTGCAGCCACTTCACTTCCTGTCCTCCAGGTAATTGTCTGCCCTGCCCCTGATTGTTTCCAGCTGTGTCCCTAACTTTGCGTATAAATAGTCCTCGTCTTCCCCTGTTCTGTGCCAGTTCGTCTTCTTCCATGTGCCAAGTCAGCTGGTCATTCCATGTCAGTGTACATATATCTAAATCAAGTCAAGTGTGTCTGTTACTGAGTTTTCTGTGAGCGTTTACTTTGTAAGCACTGCACTCTGCTTAGTTTTTGTTTGTGGTCAGTGTAGTCAGCTTTAGTTTGCTCCGTTGGTTATTTTTTTGCCCTCACCTTTTGTGAGCGCCTTTAGTTTATCACCTTTAGTTGAGTTATTCACCATTTTCCTCTGAATTCTTTGTTCATTTAATAGTCAGGTCAGTCTCAGAAAGAGAGAGAGTTCTGTTTCAGCTTAGTTAATCATATTCTTTCCTTCTTTGTGAAGTGCTTTGATTTGTTACTTTCATAGTCATTGTCGAGGTGTTTTTATTTGCTAAAATAAATCTTTTATTTTTGAAACCTTTGTGTGTTTCGGTCATGTACTAGTTTCAGTCTGAGTTTTAACAATGTGCAACTTACATTTGGCTGTTTAATCAATTATCCCTTCTTTGAGAGCTACCACTTTTTATGATGTGAATGTTGAAATGACATTATTTACCTTATAAATAAAATTAACATTAACACTCCTTGGAAATCTTGTTAGAGATGCAGTGCAGAGTGTGTCAGTTCACTATGACATCACTGTGGGTGCATGAGGACATTTCTGCACTGTGAGGACATCCTCACCACTCATAACATTAAAACTTGCTTTTATCTTTACTTTAAACCTCTCTAGAGGAAGTGATCTGACTCTTACTCTTATTCAACTCTTATTGATATGAAGTGATGACAAATTTTATTGGTATTTATTATTGGTATTTTATTAATGGTCAAAATCAATTGATGTTTAGGCAGTTTCCAGTCAAGCATGTTTTTGGAATGTGGGAAGAAACCGGAGCACCACGTTAGCACAGGGAGAACACACAAACTCCACACAGAGAGGACACAGCATCACACCAAATCCTCACCACCCTGCTGCCTGCACTTTTAAAAAGGATGGTTTTAGTACATCACGACACTAAAACATCTTTTTTAAGAGTGTGCATTCATCTCGACAAAGAATCACCACAGATTCTTTGTCAAGATGACGGGAAAGAAAGAAAGAAAGGAAGGAAGGAAGGGTTGGGTACTTGGGAAGCTAGTCCTCCTGTGGTTCTCTGCAGAAACATGAGGTGAAGGGCTTCCTCAGGGTCTTGGCCATGGCAGAGAACATCCTGATGATGGCTGGACTCCGTCTGGATTCATTCCTCGGGTGGTCGACTTCACTGTTGTTGTCACTTTTGTGGTCACTGGGGGTCACTTGTGTGTTTCTTCTTATTTTGAGACATCTTCCCAGAAAGCTGCTGAATTTTCTTGTAAACTGCCCCTTTGATTCTCTGACAATCACCTCCTCGTTCACCTTGCCTTCAACACTGGAAGGCTGCAGCTCTGAGGGTCCAACCTCCTCAACCTCTGTGGTCTGGTTGTCTGGTTCCTTTGAGTGGATATCCTCAACTATCGTCTCCTCTGGCTGGATATCCTCAACTATCGTCTCCTCTGAATGGATATCCTCAACTATCGTCTCCTCTGAATGGATATCCTCAACTATCGTCTCTTCTGGATGGAAATCCTCAACTATCGTCTCCTCTGGCTGGATATCCTCAACTATCGTCTCCTCTGAATGGATATCCTCAACTATTGTCTCCTCTGGCTGGATATCCTTAACAATCGTCTCCTCTGGCTATATCCTCAACTCTCCTCTGAATGGATATCCTCAACTATTGTCTCTTCTGGATGGAAATCCTCAACTATTGTCTCCTCTGGCTGGATATCCTTAACAATCGTCTCCTCTGAATGGATATCCTCAACTATCGTCTCCTCTGGATGGAAATCCTCAACTATCGTCTCCTCTGGATGGAAATCCTCAACTATCGTCTCCTCTGAATGGATATCCTGAACTATCGTCTGCTCTGGATGGAAATCCTCAACTATCGTCTCCTCTGGATGGAAATCCTCAACTATCGTCTCCTCTGAATGGATATCCTCAACTATCGTCTCCTCTGGATGGAAATCCTCAACTATCGTCTCCTCACACACTCCACACTCTGGTTCCTTTAAGTTGAGCTCCTTTGCCACAGTCTTGTTTTTTTGAGTGGAGGTTTGGAGTGAATGGCTGTCCAGGGATCCTTCATGAGGGGTCTCAAGGTGGTACATCTGGGAAAATCTGCTCAGTAAGTTGGCAACATGATAAACCATGATGTTGGTTGGATATTCTGGTGTTTCACACTGAACAGGCTCCTCTGATAGTTTGGAAGAGGTTGAGCCTCTGATGAAAGCCAACATGTCGTTGACCATGTTGGCCACTTTCTCTGCAATCAGCTGCAGCAGTTGTTCAGAGTCATCAGATGTCTCATGCAGGAGTCTCTCAAAACACTGAGAAATTGTCTTTCCAAGACAGGCCTGGATATCCTCCACTGTCACCATCTGATTGATTAGCCTCCTGTTTGCAGATTCAACGTGGCTCCTTTACAAAGAAAAACAGTCATAGTTTAGTCAACTGATCAGCTCCAGGCAGTGACATTTAAGCAGTAGGAAGGTAATATTGATCAGTGCACCAACACAAACGCACACACAGATATTATGCTATATAACCACAATAGTAATGTTTGAGAAGACACTGTAAGTGAATATCATGGGTAGTGGAAGTTTTTGCCTTACATTGTGACAGAAGTGTTTGCAGGGTTGCTGGCTATCTCATCATAAATCTCCTCAAATGTCCTGTTGTATATCTGTGGTACCACAACATCCATGACCTCCTTGTAGACCATCTCTACAAGATCATGACACGTGTTGGATAACAGTTCAGCCATGTCATCGTCCATTACTCCAGTTCCCAGCAAGTCCCATTGCCTGGAAGAACAATTCAAGCAAACAAAGACAAGATAAGATAAGATAAGACAAGATAAGTTAAGATAGCACCAGTGAGTCTAGTGTGAGGAGCTGTGTTGATATATGCAGTCAGAGAGAGAGAGACCAGTGTTTAACCGCTTCACTGATGACTGTTAAACTGTGACTTACTCGTTTGTTATCTTCCTTAAATATGAATTGAATATGTCGTTCACAGACTCTGATGTGAGCAGAGGCATATCCAAATCACTGCAAATCATCTCTCCAGGTTCATCTAATGAAATCTGACAGGAAGGAAAAACATTCAGGTTTTAGACATGAACAACAAAAACATGTTAGGATGTATGTTAGGACTGTCTAAAATGATGTTATTACTGTTTTATCTTCAGTTTGTGCTCAATGAAACAATTAGTTTATGAATTCTATCATAATTATATTAACAGTTTACTGTTGCACACATTATTACATTTTATATACTGCATTAATTAATTATCTATAAACATCACAGAGATACATGGCCTCAATCCAGTTATTAACCACTAACAAATGGCTCAATAAGTAGCCTAATCGTAGGCTACACGGTGACTGCTATTGGAGAAGGTAAGGCAAACGGACCTCCACTGATTAGGTGATTTAGGCATATTTATCTGTATTCTCCAAACGTTAAACGTGACATATTTGTAAAAGTGTTTATACTTTAGCAAAGGATGAGAAATATTTCATCATTCACAGTTTAAGATGAAAACACGATAGTAAACACCACCAGTAACCGTGCCGGCACGGCGCTTTTTGCCGTTAGCTTGCGGCTACATATTAAATCCCTGATCATAACGTGGCGGGGGGGGATGATGAGTTGGTGGCGCTGGGATGAGGTTGGCCCCAACTGCACTGAACCAAGTTTGAACTATGTTGCTATTATGGCAAAGCATACTACAGATGTGTAGCTGGTTCGACAGAAATCTGTAATATGAATGAAGTGTGTGCCATCTGGTGCAAAAGTTTGATTGTGGTGTTTTAGTGCTTAATTTTGCAGGATATATGAGGTATTTTTCCGTATAGGTGTGTGGTTTGGTGAGTATTTTGATAAAACCAGCCTAGTGTTTAAGCAATTGGAAAGAACTGTAAATGATGATTATCCTTATTGATTGTTCCTGGTAACTCTTGTGTGTCTTACCTTGTCACTCATCTTGATGGTTTCTCTAGACTCAATGTGGTAGTTTGTGTCTTCACTCATTGAATGTCTGAGTAGTTTTGATCTTTGATCTCTGCTGCTCATCCAGTGCCTCACAGTAGCACACACTGATGGAACACTGATGACACGCACGTACACACGCCCACACACACACACACACGCGCACACATATTGCCATGGCAACAGCGCTATATGCCCACTGAAGTTTGTTCTATCAATGACAAAAAACAGAGATGAGGGTAGTTTACTCAAATACACTTTTTAATGATCAGATTTATTTTTAATGTCCTATATTGTAAAAAGTGAGATTTCATCACATGATGTCATTGAAGCCCAAAATATGTTAAACTAAAAGTAACCAGTTTTAGTGTTTCCTGGTTCGTTTGTAGTTGCAGTCTACAGTATGTGAATGACATCAACTGCCAGAAAATAAAAATGGACACAAGATGTTGCCTACTAATGCAATTTCATTACAAGTTCATTGCAATTTCATGCTATTTACATTTGCGGAATAGTTAATGCAGTTCTCAAAACAAGTGGTACACACTGCAAAACCTGTGACATAATGTGACATAAGTGTACTGTGCAGCCATGACAGTGGACAATGGATGTTGGACCTCCAGTGAGTCTGGTTTAAAAGCTCTGGAGAAGAGGAAGTCCACTCCTCTTGTGACTTGAAATGGCTTCCCCTTCCCACTGTCAGAACTCGGGCAAGACATGAAAGAACCCAATTGCACGACTCAAGATGGTACAAAAATAAGTGTTTTTATTTTGATCACTATAAGCTGTAGCATATCAATGAGCATTAATGAACTGAACTCTTCTCATTTCTGAGTATTTCCCCAGGAAATCCATCTGACAGTATGTGGCACCTAAGTGCTTAAGGCTTAAGTTTTATGACTGGCAGAATAAACAGATAAGACCAGTTCCTCCTCTCTGACCTAAGGAATTCCAGGACATACACCAGGAGGAGGAGTTTTATTGCCCCACATTCTTGCTTTAATCCTGCCAGACACATCCAAAGCTTAATGTGGCTTCTTCCTTTCTCCCTGCCTGGAACAGAACATTACATGAAGATTTTAATGGTTAACTATGCTTGCATTCCTCAGCTACTGTCATATAAGTATCACTGTTACAATGTCAAACATCAGTCTCCACATAGATCCTCTTCCTTTTCCTCCTTCTGATAAGGACTAAATGTGACATGTGGGATTGGTTGTGGATTAACTCTACAGACACAATCATACATAGACCTGCCTGTTGTAGTACACCTTCCTATATGCTCTGATATCATGGTTCATCTATGTGTTTAATTTGTTGATTAATTTCGATTCAATTGGTCAAGTTTTGTTCTGTGGTTTCCTACTATAGGCTGCTTGGTGTTGATCTGCAGCGGAGAGAGAGAGCTTTCACACAGAGAAACTTTAATAAAGTAAAACACAGTAGTATTAACATGAAATAAGTTAAAAGAATATCATCTTAGTTAACTTGGTGGATGGGGAGGGACCAGTGGTCACACCCCCACTGGACCTTCAACAAAGATCATAAAAAGCCTCAGCTGGTCTGAGCGCTGTTCTTCTTCAGTCCTTCAGTCAGTCAAGTTCTGGTCTTCATCCCCCCCACTGCATCTCTGTTCTCCCTCTCCCACATGCTGGGAGGGGGAGAGAAACAATGATGACCCAGAGACAGAGACATGCTGTCCCACCGCAGACCCAGTGCCTCATGGCATGAAGAGCAACCTCTCCAGAATCTTCAACCTGCTCCAGATATGACTGAAGGACTGTGAATGCTGCCTCTGAATGGCCTCCTCAGGACCCAGCACCTCATGGCATGAAGAACAGCCTATCCAGAACAGTCCAACTCTGCATCCTGCCTCAAGACCATCTTGTCTCCTCTGTCTACTCCTTCGCCCTGAAAATGTGAGCCAGCTCCTCTGCTCAGACACAGGCTGCAGAAAATGACTCAACCGTCATGAAGAAACTAAAAGAAGAAAAGACTGTCGGTCGACACGCTGGTGTGAATCCAGCCGACCTCCCCCACCAACAAAGAGGGGGGGAAGAATTGAAGCAAGGGCACAGAGACTATGCTGTGAAGAGGAGAGACAGACAGAGAGAGACTGAGATGGAGCCATGTCAACCAGAGATGTTCAGAGATGACCAAAGATGTCCAGAGCTGTCCAGAACTGTCCAGAGATGACCAAAGGTTTCCAGAAGTCCCCAGAGATGTCCAGAGCTGTCCACAGATGTCCACCGATGCCCAAAAGAGCCACTGGTGAAGTTCAAGTCGAAGTCACCTGCAGAGATCCAGCAGATCCAGACTGAACCTGCCGCCGCTCCTCACTCCCATCCATCCAGGAACGGTGATATACTGCATATACATCTTACAGATATTAAAGAGTCGGATGATTAGACGCTAAATTAAATGGCCTGAATTTAGGGCTTAATCCAGCAAACTGAATAATATTTGGTAAGATATCAATAGAATACTGAACTTAAATTCAAACTAGAAAATTGCTCCACAGTCTTCCCAGATGCCTCTCAAACTCTCAACTGCTGAATGGTACACCAAACCTAAACCAAATTTTGGTAACAGCCTAATACTTAATTTGGTTTAGATAACCACCACTGAATTAAACTGCTCACATTGAATTAATTAATCATTCATCCCTTAAACTTTTGTTTAATCATTCATTCCATTTTGTCACAATGAGTCAATCCCATGTTTTCACCATCAATCTTCCTCCATTCTAGTTTTATTTTCTATTTTATTATTTCTGTTAGTTACCTGGTCATTTAGTTTGTCAAACTAATCATTTATTATTAGTTATTTTCTGATACAGTAGTAGTGTGGTTATAGTTTGTCAAATAAACTTCTCATTTACAAAGAACTTGGTTATTTGATTTGTGTGTGTATATAAAGCAATTGAATCACTGTACACTAGGTCAAGAACTCCGTAGCACCCTGAGATTAAGAGACTCTATTAATTAATGTCAAATTCACAAGTTTTCCCTGTTTTAGCAAAACTGGGTGGCGCCCTGATAATTTCTACTATTAAAGGCAATTTTTTGTTTATGATCAATAACTTAAGGATATTGTTCATAAATACATAATTTGATATTAATTAATGATTGACTAATCTGCTCTACACTATTTATGCTACAAAACCAAAGGAAAAAAAACACTTGACTGGCAAGAAAATGGAAAATTACTGCAAAGATAATCTATAAAACATGGCTATGAAAATTACAAAAAGAAAAAAATCACTTCATAAGGAAGGAAAAGGTAAGAAAGTGAACTAAAGCTACAAACAAAAGACTCTCACAAAAGGTGAGGAAACTAAGGTAGCAGATCAAAAACAAACAAACCCTGACTCTACAAAGCACAAACCACTAACTGACTTAACAAGTAACAAACAAAACAGCTCACACTTAGCACAGACAAAAGCAGACTTAACATGAGCAGTGACATAGACTTGGACTTTGGAGGCTGGCTGATTTGATGTACGGAACAAGACGAACTGGCACAGGACGGGACGAATCAGACCTTTTATACATAAGGTAAGGGGACACTGCTGGAAACAATAAGGGATGGGACATCTATTTTTTTCATTTGGGCTGTTTAATGAATCATGGTGCTCTTCCTCACCTCTCTTGCACTGTTTACATTTAATACTCCAACTATAAACATCCATGACAAATGGGAATTTAAAGACAAAATTAAACCACAGAGGTGGCTTTTCCATTTTCACTGAAGTTTCTTTAATCTAAAAAATTCTTCATCTGTGAGGCCAGACTCGGTTTCTGGCTCATATGGAGACTCTTGCTTTCCTCACTTTCTGCCCTCTTCTTCTCCTCCACCACTTTACTGCTTTTTGCATCATTTGCTGTATTTCTGCTTTTGATTTTGTGTCACGATTGTTTGGTTTCACAATTATTTCTCCTAAAGTCAAATGATCATAAGAAAACTGCTGAATTTATTGATCCTATGTTTAGTTTTGGTTTATATCCTTTGATCTCAAAGATGAGAAAATCATGGTTAACAAAGGGACTGGAGAAGGCTTGTAAAAAGAAAAACAAGCTATATATGGAATTTTTAAAGCATCGAACAAAAGAAAAAGAGGATAATTACAGAAAATATAAAAATAAACCGACATCTATTATGCAATGTCAAAAGAAGATATAATATGAACAATGGCTTTAAAAATATAAAACGACTATTAAGGCTACTTGGAATGTATTGAATAAGTTGATTAAAAATCTTGACAGGTGTATTCCCACAAACATCTTATGATTTTTTTTCATATTTACTCAAAATATGAAATATGTCATCTCTGATCATTTCTGTTAAGTTACCTTTTTATTCACGTTTAGTCATGTTGTCTTGTCATTTCCTGTTTTATTTTGTATTAATTCAATCAGGACAGATAAGATGAGAGAGGGCTGAAAGGTATAGACGAGACGATTTATTGTAGAGCGACATTACAATGTTGAATGCCTCGGGGCTTGATGACTGTACAGGATATGACACCCTCTGACCTTTACAAACGACCCTCACATCGACTAAGGAAAAACTCCCCAAACAAAACCCTTTACTTAACGGAAAAAGAAATGGAACAAACCTCAGGAAGAGCAGCAGAGGACGGATCCCTCTTCCAGGATGGCCAGACGTGCAATAGATGTCATGTGTACAGAATAATGATGATAAAGCAATATTACCTCTATATAACAACAGTTAATACATGAAAGTATCCAATTCCATATAGCAGTTAACACCTAGAGAATTATGAGAAATGCTTGACACCATGTACAATGATAGCATGCATAGACTTAAGTGAAAGGTGAAATACA
>JAQQSB010001052.1:0-28783 GCA_029721515.1 Synanceia verrucosa | reverse complement strand
TTTCAGATTGACCCCGACGAGCCCCCTTTGTTACCCCCGCGATGGTACCAGGGATGAAGGGAGGAAAACAAGAGCATAAATTGTTCCGGGATGAAATGAAAGAGAGACAGAATCTGCTGCAACGGGTCAGTAACGCATTATTTATTATAAGAAAAACACGAACTTAAAAGGATCTGAACTAATGACGCTTGGTCAAAAGTGCAAAATAAAACAGACCAGGATAAAATAATGATCAAAACTATTAAACACAAGACGCTCTCTTCTCGGGAGGCAAGTGTAATAAACCATCTGATAGATCAAAATGACAACTCAAAACACCACCACACCTGGGGAGAAAGGGGAAACAACAGCCACAAAACTACGCCCTTTCACACACATGAAAAACTCGTGAACCACACAACCACTGGGTTGCTTACAAGCTGCTAACTGCTTCCTGCCCACCAATCCTGACTGTCACTGTCTTCCATCTCCTTCTCTCCTCCTCCTCTCCCCGGGCCAGCGACCTCTTCCTCCAGCTTTTTACTTGCAATCAATGAGTAGATTGAGCCGGAGTGAACACACCTGCTGATCACCGGAGAGGGAGAACGAACCTGGAGCAGGAGCAACTGAGAGAGAGAGAGAGAGACACGCACACATACACACACATTAACACAACACGGCGCGAGGGCCGTGAATAATCAACATTTCGGACAAGTCCAAAAAAAATCGCCAGAAAGACTTTGGCGGCATCCTTAGAAGGCACCTTTGTGCTGTTTGTCTTTCTTGCGCTGCCACACCAACGCGGTATATGCCCAAGCTTGTCTGATTTCGAAGCTGAGCACGGTCGGCCCTGAATCATTACTTGGATGGAAGACACTACCTGGGAATACCAGGTGCTGTAAGCTTTTGACCTTATGGTTTAAAACTGCCAAAAATGTCATCACATGTCAAAAAGACAAAACATCAACATTTTGGACAGGTCAAAAGACTTTGTGGTATCCTTAAAAGGCCCCTTTGTGGCCTTCTCTTTGCTTACAGCCACACTAACCTGCATACGCCCACTGAGAGAGAGAGAGAGAGAGGAAGTGCCACATCATCACTGCCACATCATCACCGCTGTGTGTGTTCAATTTTTTGGTCAAGATAAGTTTCCAGATTCACTGAACTTTTCTTGAATCTCACTTTTGGAGTGTGTTCCCAGCAGTGTCTCACTGTGTGGGGAGTAGCAAAATGCTCTCTAGGGACGGCCAACACGGAGATAAATTTTATGAATGGACAAGGACAATGATCAGAAGAACACGGACATGATATGGCTGTGGCTAAAGAAAACCACTTTCAAAAAAGAGCTAACTGTATGTGTGGAAATAGAAGGAGAGGACAATATACCAGTTATGGAGCTTAATCAGAAACATCAAAGAAAAAGCAAGTGGTGTTTTGATTGCATGCAGAACCGTCGGGAGACGTAAATATGAGATCACCATGGAAAAAGAGGGAGCAAAAAACAAATTGCTGGATGGGATAAAAATAAAAACCGCCAACATCATCGGGAAAGAACTGCGTAATGATGAAATGGTCGTGTCTTTTATGGGTCTGCCGGCATACATAACAGACGAGGAAATAACAATGAAGCTTGTTAACTGGGGTGTAGCGCCAGTGTCTTCTATAAGGAGAAGGATGTGGCCGGACACAAACATCGTTGATGGGACACGGTATGTGCCAAAGTGAAATTTAACAAAGACATCCAGTCACCACCATATTCAGTTAAATTTGACACGGCAGTGGGACCAGAATACTTCCGCGTAATCCACGACAGGCAAGTCAAAGTATGCAGGCTGTGGAGAAAACCAGGGCAACATCCTGCTGACTGCCCAGAATTTATATGTTTTAAATGCCACAAACAAGGACACTACGCCAGGAATGTGCAGATGGAGGAGGACGGGAGAGAAAGGAGAATGAGAAAAAGCATCCACGATACTGGGACTGGAGCGGGAGACGAGAGGAGCAGGGACAAGAGGAGCGGAGACTAGAGGAGGCGGAGAGGAGGAGAAATGGAGATGCGGATGGAGGAGAAGGAGACACCACATAAGACAGGACGAGGAACTGGAGGAGAGAGAGGAGCAAGCAGGAGCAGAGGAGGGAGATGCGACGACGGAGGATAAGACGCCGAGGGAGGAGGGAAACACAGGCGAGAGCGCGCAGACGGAGAAGGAGGAGAAGAGGGAACGGGCAAGGAGTGTGGGTGATGGGACTCTGGGGAGACCAAGGGGAGGGGAGGGGGAGGAAGGGACTGTGAACCACTCTGATATCACGGGACAGTGATGGGGACACCTGGAGTAAGGTGGCAGAGACTCTAAAAAGCCACAGAGGAAAAAGAGAAATCAACAAGACGGTCAAGATGAAGAAAAGCACAACTAAGCGCTTGAGTGAGTTTATTTTTTTTGTTTATTTTTGTTTACATGATCAGCATCTCCTCCTTAACGCTAATGGCCTAATAAGTGTAGAAAGACGACGGCAAGCCTTGCAAAGATGCTCAGCCGACATCATCTGTTTACAAGAGACACATTGGGATGGTGAGTGTATGAGAGAGTGTGTGAAGGAGTGGGTGGGGAAACTTTTGGTTAATAATGGTGAGAACAGAGTAGAAAGGGGTGGCAATTTTGTGTAAAAGAGGTGTGATTGAGGATGTGAGGATGAGTTCGAATGATCGTGAGGGGAGAGTGATAGGGATTAATTTTGAGCACATGGGGGAAACTTTTTCAGTTGATCAACATATATGCAATCTAATGATGAGAGGGAAAGGAGAGATTTTTTTTGTATAGTGGGAGGGATGTGTCAAGGAAACTGTATCATAGTGGGGGATTTTAATGTGTTTAGGGAGAATGGATGTGTCAGAATGTAAAAGTTATAGGAGTGATCTGTCGAGAGGTGTGTTGAAAGAAATGGATGAGTGTGGAAAGATATGATGGATGTGTGGAGAGAAAGGAATGTGGATGGGAGAGACTTTACCAGAGCAACAATAGTGGAGGGGGTGTTAAAACAAAGTAGGATAGATTTAGTGTGGGCCTGAGCACAAGTGGGGCATAGAGGACAGGATAGGGCCTATAGCTTTTAATGTAACTACACTCCTAGTGATCACAAGGTGATAGGGTTCAGTTTAGGGGCGTACACGGGAGAGGAGGGGGAGTGTGGTGTCTGAATGGTGATGTGCTGAAAGAGAAAGATTATAAGACAAAGTGAGAGAGTGTCTGAGAAGAAGGATGGATGAGGAGAGAATGTATAGGAGGAGAACATTGGGAGGTGGTGGGAGAGTGGGAAAGAGGGAATTAAAATAAGGATCTATAAAATATTGTAGGGAAAGGAAAAGGAGAGACAGGGCAAGAGAGAGGGAGTTAAAAGAGGAGTTATATAGGGAGATAGGGAGAGTGGATATGAGACAGGGAGAGATTTAGGAGAAGAGCATCAGGACAAAAGAAGAGTTGAGGGAAATACATGCAGGAAAGGTGTAATTGGGCGATAGTTAGGAACAGGGCTAGAATCTAGTTGAGGGTGAGAATGCACAAGGTACTTTTTAGGGATGCAAGAAAAAAGTAAGCAGGGAAAGAATTATTTAGGAAAAGTGGTAGGGAAAGATGGGAGGATGGTGACAGATTTTGTAGGATAGCTGAGAGAGTGCAGGAGTTTTAAGGAGGATTTATTTAGGAGAGATGAGATAGAGAATAGGGACATAGAGGTAGTGTTAGATAAAGTTAGAGCTAGGCTGAGGTGAAGACACAGGGACAGCCAGGAGGGAAAGATAGGAACAGGTGAGATAGAAGCAGCACAGTAGGGTTAGGGAGGAATAAGAGTCCAGGGATAGATGGGTTGACAGGAGAGTTTTATAGGGAATTTAGGGTAGAGTTAGTACCAGTGGCAGAGAGGTTATTTAGATGGATAGAAAGAAACAGGGGCAGATGGTAGAGAGCATGACAAGGGGGTAGTTAGCATTATTTACAAAGGGAGCTTGGGAAAGATTAGAGACTTACAGGCCGCTTAGCATATTAAACAATGATTACAAAATTCTGGCACGGGTGTTAGCTAATAGGATTAAAAGAGTTATAGGGAAGGTGTGGTGGGAAATACACAAGCATACAGCATACCAGGTAGGGACACATGGACACACCCAGCAGTGTGGGAGGGACATGAAAAGAGCAGGGGTTCAAGGGATAGTGGTGAGTCTAGATTTAAATAAAACATTTGACAGAGTAGATCACAAATATTTGTACAGGGTGTTAGAGAGTGGGATTATGGGGCACAGGTTAATTGGGTGGATTAGGAGGTTGTATAGCAGGGCAGTTAGTTGTATTAAGATTAATGGGATAGTCACAGACCACGCTTTAGGTTAGAGAGGCTTCAGTTAGGACAGGGGTGTTCGGCTGTCGGCTCTGCTGTACTCTCTGTCAGCGTGAAAGAGCCGCTGGCGGCACTCCTGTCGCACAATGGTGAGACTAGGGCATAGAGTTACTGACGGGGAGCACCAGTTTATTATATCAGTATGTGTGACGATACAAACAGTTAGCAGTTAGGGATAAGGATAGTGTTATGAAGCATTTTAAGAGTGTAGGGATGTAATAGAATCAGGGGCGAAGGTTAATATTGAGAAAATCAGAGACAGGTACATAGGGACTGATAGAGTAGGGAGATGTGAGATAGGGCTGAAGCGAGAGGAAGGATTATTTTAGGGTGTTAGGGATATATTTAGGGATAGAAGATAGGAAAGGGAGAGACATTCCACATGAGGAGATGATGAATAAAGTAAAGAGATCGTGGAGGATTTTGGAAAGTTAGCTGAAACTTAAAGGGAAGGTGGATTTGTCAGGAACACGTTGGTGATGAGTAAGCTTGTGTATGTGATGAATGTGGATGGATGTGCCTGAGAGAGTGATCCAAGAGGTGAACAGAATGGTGAGTGAGTTTCTGTGGGGAGGGAAGGGTTGAGGATTGCATCGGAGGTGATGGAAAACCAGTGCACGAGGACTCGGGTTAAAGTTGATTAATCTAGAGAAAAAGAAGAAAGCACTGAGGGTGAAGATGATGGTGAGGTTTTGTAACAAATAAGAAGGACCATCCATGGCTGGTGTTTTTAAGAGGGTGCACGGATAAATGTGGAGAGTGTGGAGAGAGAGTGTAGTGTTTATGAAATTGAAGAAAGGGATGATGAGTGGTGTGTCTGAGTTTTATCAGAGATGGTGGAAGCGTGGGGGGAGAGTTTAGGGCAACGTGGGGTATGAGGGTAAGAATGTGAGACAGGTATGGGAACAAACTAATATTCACTTTGAACTAAAATAACACACAATCGGGAACAATATATAATGGAGTCATATGGAGGGCGCAATTCAGGAAAATCAGGGATATAGTTTTATGAATACAAAATTGGGTTTATGAGGGCAACAGGTGATCGTGGATGAAGTGAGAGAGAGAGGAGGGAATCTGGTTGGGCATGGCAGAGAGAGTGATGGGAAAAATAAAGGATGGGATACCAGTTGAATGGAAATGTATGATTGAAAGAGAGGCTGACAGCTGGAGGAGGGGAGGAGTTGGAGATGTAAGTGGGAGAGGGGTGGATAAGTGTGTGAGTTTGACAAGTGTGAAAACAAGAACGATATATAGAGTGTTGAGAGGGAGAGATTTGAGGAGACCCGGCTGCTGAAAAAGTGTGGGAGAGAGAGGAGAGTGATATGGATGTGAAAAAGTATATGGAAAAAGCTTGAGAGTGAAATGGAACAGTGTGGAGTGTTAAGATTTTGATTTTTGTTACGTCACAAATAGGTTTTCACTAATTTAGTTATTAGCAACTTTGATGAGAGCGTGAGGAAAGAGTGCAGGTGTGTGGTGTGTGTGTTGAAACATGTATGCATGAGTTTGTCAAATGTGAAGGATTGCAAGTTTATTTTGAGAGAATGAAAGAATTGATAAATAGATGTTGGAGTGGGAACATGGCTGAGAGAATGGATTGGAGAGGTTGTGGTTGGGTGGTGAGTGGATGAAGGAGTGAGTGCAATGTGTCTCTTGTAAATCATGTGCTTGAGCCATGCAAGGCTTGCCGTCAAACTGAGAAAAGGAACTTGGCCCAATATGAAAGGAGGAGAGCCCAGGTGTGGACAATTTTTCAAAAAGACTGATTAGGAGGAATATTAATTTGATTTATAGTTATATTGATGGGGATGATTTCTGACAAGGGGTTTGTGGGAGGGGGAGCACGCTCATCACAATCGGGGGAGATGGGGGATTGGTGTTTCAATTTTGACAATGAGTAATCAATGTGTGTTTATTTTATTTTTTTTTTGTTTTGTAAATATGCAAATAAGTGTAAATAGTCATGTATGTAAATACCTCGATAATGTGTAAACACTCCTGATCTTTTTTGTTTCCGGTGGTGGAGGGACTTGTGAATATTAAGTGTGTGTGGCTCGTGGTTACTTGATTGTCTTCAATAAAAAGAGAAAAAAAAAATGCATACGCCCGATCTCGCTCTGATCTCGGAAGCTACACACTGTCAGGTCTGGTCTGTACTTGGATGGGAGACCGGCCTGGGAATACCAGGTGTTTTAAGCTTTTCAACCCACGTGGTGGGAAAACTGACAAAAATGTCATCCCATGTCATAAAAGATAAAAACATCAATACAGCACCAAAAAGTTCGCTGTCAGAAAGACTTTGCACCATCCTTAAAAGTCCCCTTTGTGGCATTTGTTCGCTTACGGCCACACCAATCCCGTATACACCCGATCTCGCGTCTGATCTCGGAAGCTAAGCACGGGTCGGGCCTGGCTGGGTAATTGGATGGGATACCGCCTGGGAAGAGCAGGTGCTGTAAGCTTCTAACTGACGTTGGGAAAACTGCCAAAAAAATGTCATTGCACAAAACAAGACAAAAACATCAATACAGCTCCCAAAACAGTCGTCAGAAAGACTTTACAGCATCTGAAAAAGGCCCCTTGGAGGCGTTTGTCTTTGCTTACGGCCACACCAACCTGCATACACCTCCAATCTGAAAGCTAAGCACGGTCGGGCCTGGTCAGTACTTGGATGGGAGACATCCTGGAAAGAGCAGGTGCTGTAACCTTTCACCTGACGGTTGAAAAACTGCCAAAGAATGTTATTGTGTCAAAAAGACAAAAACATCAATATTTTGGATAAGTCTAAAAAAAATTGTCAGACAGAATTTGCGGCATCCTTAACAGGCCCCTTTGTGGCGCTTTGTTTTCGCTCACGGCCACACCAAACCTGCATAGGCCCGATCCGCCTGATCTCGGAAGCCAAGCACGGACGGGCCTAGATCAGTACTTGGATAGGGAGACAGCCTGGGAATACCAGGTGCTGTAAGCTTTTCAACTGGGACGGTGGGAAAACTGTCAAAAATGTCATTGCATGTCAAAAAGACAAAACAGCAATACAGTTCTTAAAGTCATCAGAAAGACTTTGCGGCATCCTTAAAAGGCCCCTTTAGGATTTTGTCTCGCTTACGGCCACACCCCACCCGCATACGCCTGATCGTCAGAAGCTAAGCACTAAGGTTGGGCCTCTCTGGTCAGTACTTGGATGTGGGGAGACCGCTTGGGAATACCTTTGCGGTGCTGTAAGCTTTTCAACTGACGGTGGAAGACTGTCAAAAAATGTCATTGCATGTCAAAAAAGACAAAAACAGCAATACAGTTCTTAAAAAGTGCAAATAGAAAGACTTTGCGGCATCCTTAAAAGGCCCTTTGTGGCATTTGTTCAAGCTAACGGCCACACCAACCTGCATACGCCTCGATCTCGCCTGATCTCGGAAGCTCAGCAATGGCTGGGCCTGGTCAGTACTTGGATAGGAGACCTGTTTGGGAAATACCAGGTGCTGTAAGCTTTTCAACTGACGGTGGAAAAACTCCAAAAATGTCATCACATGTCAAAAGACAAAAACATCAATACAGCTCCAAAAAGTCGTCAGACAGACTTGGCGTATCCTTAAAAGGCCCCTTCACGGCATTTTGTCTTCGCTTACGGGCCACAATTCAACCTGCCATACGCCTGATCTCAGAAGCTAAGCACGGACGGGCCTGGTCAGGTACTTGGATGGGAGACCGCCTGGCAATACCAGGTGCTGTAAGTTTTTCAACTGGACGGTGGGAAATCTGCGACAAAAATGTCATCACATGTCAAAAAAGACAAAAACATCTATACAGCTCCAAAAAAGTCGCCAGAAAGACTTTTGGCGCCATCCTTAAAGGCCCCTTTGTCGACGTTTGTTTCTCGCCCACATGGTTATATTTAACCTGGATATGCCCCGATCCAGCCCGATCTCGGAGGCAACACGACGGATTTGCCTGGTCAGTACCTGGATGGGAGACCACCTGGGAATACCAGGTGCTGTAAGTTTTTCAACTGACGGTGGGAAAACTGGACAAAAATGTCATCCCATGTCATACAAGACAAAAACATCAATACATTCTCCAAAAAGTCGTCAGAAAGCCTTTAAGCTGTATCCTGTGCGTCTCCCTTTGTGGTACGGTTCGCCACGGCCACGCCTAACCTGCCTGCATACGCCTCGATCTCGCCTGATCTCGGAAGTTAAGCACGGTTGGGCCTGGTCAGTACTTGGATAGGAGAATCGCCTGGGAATACCAGGGGAATACCAGGTGCTGTAAGCTTTTCAACTGACGGTGGGAAAACTCCCCAAAAAGCTCACGCTACGTCAAAAAGACAAAAACATCAATACAGCTCCAGGTCGCCAGAAAGACTTTGGCGGCATCCTTAAAAGGCCCCTTTGTGGCATTTAGTCTTCACTACGACACACCAACCTGCATACGCCTCGGATCTCGCCTGCCTGATCTCGGAAGCTTAAGCACTCTGGACGGACGGCCTTGGGAACACCAGGTGCTGTAAGCTTTTCAAATGTTGCGGGAAACCTGACAAAAACTACATCCCATGTCATAAAAAAAAAAAACATCAATATAGCTCCAAAAAAGTTGCCAGAAAGACTTTATGGCATCCTTGGGTGCGGCCCATTTCTGGCATTTGTCTTTGCTTTACGGCCACACCAACCCGTATGGCCCAATCTTGTCTCAGATCTCGGAGGCTACAACGGCCAGGGCTGACGGTACTTGGATGGTAGACCGTCAGGCAATACCAGGTGCTGTAAGCTTCTTCAATCCGACGGTGGGAAACTGGATAAAAATGTCATCCCATGTCATAATAAAAAAAAAAACATCAATACAGCTCCAAAAAAGTCAGCTAGAAAGACTTTGGCGGCATCCTTGAAAGGCCCCTATTTGGCTTTTGTCTTTGCTTAAGGCCACACCAACCTGTACACGCCCGAGCCCGCTCTGATCTCGAAGTTAAGTAATGGTCGGGCCTGGTCAGTACTTGATTTGAGACCGCCTGGGAATACCAGGTGCTGTAAGCTTTTCAACTGACGGTGGGAAAAACTCACAAAAATGTCATCGCATGTCAAAAAAGACAAAAACATCAATACAGCTCCAAAAAGTCGTCGAAAGACTTTGCAAAGAACCCTTAGAATGCACCTTTGTGGCGTTTATTTTTCGCTCGCGTTTCACGGCCACACCAACCCTGCATACGCCTCGATCTCGCCTGATCTCAGAAGGCTAAGCACGCCGGGCCTGATCAGTACTTGGATGGGAGACCGCCTGGGAATACCAGGGGCTTTAAGCTTTTCAACTGACGGTGGTAAAACTGACAAAAAAATGTCATCAGAGCGTCAAAAAGACAAAAACATCAATACAGCTCCAAAAAGTCATCAGAAAGACTTTGGCGTATCCCAACAGGCCCCTTTGTATGCATTATCTTCGCTCACGTCACAATTCAACCTGCATACGCCTGATCCTGCCTGGATCTCAGAAGCTAAGCAACGGTCGGGCGTGGTCAGTACTTGATCGAGACCGCCTGGGAATGTTTGCAGGTGCTGTAAGCTTTTCAACCGACGGTGGGAAACTCACAAAATGTCATCGCATGTCAAAAAAGACAAAAACATCAATACAGCTCCAAAAAAAGTCGTCAGAAAGACATTGCAGCATCCTTGGTAGGCACCTTTAGGCGCATTTGTCTTGCTGACGACCACACCAACCCGTATACGCTTCGATCTCGCCTTGATCTCGGAAGCGAAGCACGGTCGGGCCTGGTCAGTACTTGAATGGGGAGACCGCTTGGGAATACCAGTTGCTGTAAGTTTTTCAACCGACAGTGGGAAAACTGCCAAAAAAATGTCATCGCATGCCAAAAAAGACAAAAACACTGAAGGCCACTCCAAAAAAAGTCGTCAGAAAGACTTTGGCGGTGATCCCAAAGCGGCCCTTTGTGGCGCTTGTCTTTGCACACGGCCCACACCAACCTGCATAATGGCCCGATCTCGCCTGATCTCGGAAGCTAAGCCAATGGTTGGGCTCTGGTCAGTACTTGACGGGAGACCTGCCTGGGAATACCCAGGTGCTGTAAGCTTTTCAACTGGACGGTGGGAAAACTGCCAAAAAATGTCATCGCATGTTATAAAACACAAAAACATCAATACCGCTCCAAAAAGTCAGCCGTCAGAAAGACTTTGCGGCATCCTGTGGCCCTTTGTGGCGCTTGTCTTCGCCATATCGCACCAACCTGCATACGCCTGAGTCTGGTCTGATCTCGGGAAGCTGGGCAATGCGCTCGTGGCCTGGTCAGCACTTGGATGGGAGACCGCCTGGGAATGGCCCAGGCGCTGTAAGCTTTTCAACTGACGGTGGGAAAAACCCACGCAAAATGGTCATCGCATGTCATAAAAACAAAGAAAACATCAATACAGCTCCAAAAAGTCGTCAGAAAGACTTTGGGCATCCTTAAAAAGGCTCCTTTATTGCATATGTCTTTGCTTACGGCCACACCAACCTGCATACCCGATCTGAGTCTGTTCTCGGAAGCTAAGGTTCGTTAACCTGAACACCAGCACTTGATGGGAATGCCTAGAAGTACCTCAGGTGCTGTAAGCTTTTCAACTGATGGTGGGAAAACTGACAAAATGGGTCATTGCATGTCAACAAAGACAAAACATCAATACAGGTCCAAAAAGTCATCACAAAGACTTTATGGTGGCATCCTTAATAGTCTTTTGTAGCATGAAATGTCGCTACTACGGCCACATCTAACCTTTCATGACGCCTATCCTGCCTGATCTCGGAAGCTATGACAAATGAGGCCAGTACAATGGAGACTGCCCAACAACACCAGGTGCTGGCGCCAAGAATTTCACCCTGACGGTGGAAAACTACACACAAAAAAGTCACCCTGCAAAGCATATTCAAACACAGAGACATCAAGTACCTCAGCCCAAAAAGTCGGCGCAGAAAGACTTTGTCGCATCTTTAGAATGCACCCTCAGGGGTTTATCTTTGTTCTCTGGACGCTAAACACGTACCAACCTGTATACACCCGATCTCGCCTGATCTCGAATGCAGCACGGTCCCTGGCCTGGTCAGTACTTGAATAGAGGCATCGCCTGGGAATACCAGGTGCTGTAAGTTTTTCGGCGCAGGGCCCAACCTGCATTTAGCCGCACGTTTGCCTGATCTCGGAAGCTAAGCACGGACGGGCCTGGTCAGTACTTGGATGGGGAGACCGCCTGGGAATACCAGGTGCTCAGGCTTTTCAACTGACGGTGGGAAACTGACAAAAAATGTCATCCCATGTCATAAAACAAAAACACATCAATACAGCTCCAAAAAAGTCGTCAGAAAGACTTTGCAGCATCCCAGAAATGCACCTTTTGTGGGAGTTTGTCTTTGCCACGGCCACACCAACCTGCATACGCCCGATCTCGCCTTGATCTCTCGAAGTTAAGCACGGCCGGGCCTGGTCAGTACTTTCTGGATGGGAGAACGCTCTGGGAATTACCAGGTGCTGTAAACTTTTCAACTGACGGTGGGAAAACTGGACAAAAAATGTCATCGCGATATCAAAAAGACAAAAAACATCAATACATCTCCAAAGAAGTCGCCAGAAAGACTTTATGCATCACTGTAGAAGGCGTCTTTATTGCATATGTCTTTGCTTACTGCCACACCAACCCGTATACTGCCCGATCTTGTCTGATCTCGAAGCTAAGCTAACGGTCGGGCCTGGTCAGTACTTTGATGGGAAACACGCCTGGGGAATACCAGGTGCCAAGCTTTTCAACTGACGGTGGGAAAACTGACAAAAAATGTCATTGCATGTCAACAAAGACAAAACAGCAATACAGCTCCAAAAAGTCATCAGAAAGACTTCATGCATCCGCTCAATAGGCCCCTTTATTGCATATGTCTTTGCTTACGGCCACACGAACCTTCATACGCCTGATCTCGCCTGATCTTGGAAGCCAAGCACGGTAGGGCGTGGCCAGTACTTGGATGGGAGACTGCCTGGGAATACCAGGTGCTGGGAAGCTTTTCAACTGGACGGTGGGAAAACTGCCAAAATGTCATTGCATGTCAAAAAGACAAAATATCAATAGCGCTCCAAAAAAGTCATCAGAAAGACTTTGCAGCATCTCAAAAGGCTCCCTTGTGGCATTTGTCTTCGCTTACGGCCACACCAACCTGCATAGGCCTGATGTCGCTTGGATCTGAAGCTAAGCACGGTTGTTCAGCCAGTACTCTGAATGGGGAAACCGCCTGGGAATACCAGGTGCCAGCTTTCAACTGACGGTGCGAAACCTGCCGTGGGCCCATCGCATGTCAAAAAGACAAAAACATCAATACCGCCTGTGTCGCCAGAAAGCATTTTGGCGCAGTAAAAGGCCCTTGCGGCATTTGGCTTTGCGCACGTCCACTACTGTTGCCCCAAGCACGCCGTGACCTCGCCTGATCTCGGAAGCTGGGCTAACGGTCGGGTGCCTTGTCAGTACTTGGATGGGAGGCCGTCTGGGAATACCAGGTGCTGTAAGTTTTTCAACTGACGGCGGTAAAACTGCCAAAAATGTCATCGCGATGTTAAAAAGACAAAAACATCAATATAGCTCCAAAAAGTCGTCAGAAAGAGTTTGCGTATCCTTTCCCCCTTTGCGGCATTTGTCTGTTCGCTTACGGCCACACCAAGATGCCACGCTCGAGCCTGTTCGATCTCTGCAGCTAAGCCTGGCCAAATTCGGTCTTTACTCTGGATGGGGGAGACTGCCTGGAAATACCAGGTGCTGTAAGCTTTCAACTGACGGTGGGAAAATGACAAACAGTCCTTACATGTCAAAAAGACAAAAACATCAATATATTCTCCAAAAAGTCGTCAGAAAGACTTGCGCGCATCCTTAGAATGCACCTTTGTACGCTTGTCTTTGCCACGCCACACCAACCTCGCAGACGCTCCAAGCAATACCAGCCAAAAAGCTTCGCTGAGCGGATGCAGGCCTCAACCTGCCATACGCCTGATCTCGGAAGTTAGCTACGGTCGGGTCTGTTCAGTACTTCTTAGATGAAAGACCGCCTGGGGAATACCAGGTGCTATAAGCTTTTTCATCTCGACGGTGGGAAAACTGCCAAAAATGTCATCGCATGTCAAAAAGACAAAAACATCAAGATAGCTCCAAAAAAGCTGTCAGAAGAGCACTTTGCAGCACTCTTAACAATTTTGCGGCATTTTGTCTTCGCTTAAGGCTACACATGACCAACCCGCATAATGCATATTTCATCTGATCTCAGAAGCTAAGTTATTGCCGGGCCTGGGTCAGTACCTGGATGGGACACTACCTGGGAATGCCAGGTGCTGTATAAGCTTTTCAACTGATCGCGGGAAAACTGACAAAAAATGTCAATGCATGTCGCGACAAAAACATCAATAGCAGCCCAAAAAGCCATCAGAAAGATTTCGCGGCATTCTTAAAGCGTCTCTTTGCGGCATTTGTCTTCGCTACGGCCAGTTCACAGACCTGCATAACGCTCGATCTCGCCTGATCTCTCGGAAACTTCAAGCACGGACGGGTTTCAACAGTATTTCTGGATGGGAGACTGCCTGAAAATACCAGGTGCCAGCTTTTCACCTGACGGGTGGGAAAACTGACAAAAAAAGTCATCCCATGTCATAAAAGACAAAAACATCACTGTTGTCTCCAACAAAGTCGTCAGAAATACTTTGCGGCATCCTGCGCCATCCCTTTGCGGCGCATATCCTTAAGCTTACGCCACACCAACCCGCATACGCCCGGTCTTCGTCTGACTTCTGGACGCTAAACACGGTCGGGTCTGGTCAGCTCTTGGGATGGGAGACTGTCTGGGAGCACCAGGTGCGCCAAGTTTTTCAACTGGACGGTGGGAAAACTGACAGATATCATCGCGATGTCAAAAAAAGACAAAAACATCAATTACAGTTCCAAAAAAGTCGCCAGAAAGATTTCCTACGGCATCCTCGCCAATTCGGCGGTATTTCTCTTTGCTTACAGGCTACGGTCGTCCTGCATATCTGATCTCGGCCTGATCCTGGAGCCGCTAAGCACGGTCGGGCCTAATCAGCAATCTGATGGGAAACACGCCTGGGAATACCAGGTGTTGTAAGCTTTCAGCCGACGGTAAAGCTGCCAAAAACATCGCGATGCTGCAAAAAAAGCCAAACAGCAGTATAGCTCCAAAAAGCCGCCAGAAAGACTTTGCGGCATCGCTGTTAAAGGCCCCTTTGCAGATTCCGTCTTACGCTACGGGCCACACTCAACCTGGATACGCCTCGATCTCAGCCCGATCCTGGCGGGCCAAGCACGTCGATGGTCCTACCGCACTTGGATGGGAGATCGCCTGGAATACCAGGTAGCCGTAAGCTTTGAAACTGACGGTGGGAAAACTGTCAGTAAATCGTCAATCGCATGTAAAAAGACAGTCAGCAATACAGTTCCAAAAAGTCGCCAGAAAGACTTCCTGCGGCATCCTTAAAAGGTCTCTTTGCGGCATTTTGTCTCAGCTTACAGCCACGCCAACCCGTATTACCCTTCCAATGACCTCCGCCCTCTGACTGGCTCCAGCCGAAGCACGGACGGGCCTGGGAATACCAGGTGCCGTAAGCTTTTCACCTGGACGGTGGGAAAACCGATTAAAAATGTCAACCCATCTCATACAAGACAAAAACATCAATATCATGTGTAAAACGTTGTCAGAAAGACTCGCGGCATCCTTAGAAGGCACTTTGTGGCTTTTGTCTTTAAGCATTACGGTCCACACTAACCTGCATATGTTCACTCCTCGTCTGGATCCTCGGAAGCCAAGCATGGTCAGGCTTCAGTTCTATGTTTGGATGGGAGACCGCCTGGGAATAGCAGGTGCTGTATCGCTTCTCAACTGACGGAAAACTGGGAGATAATGTCATCGAATGTCAAAAAGACATAAACATTTGGAGACAGCTCCAAAAAAGCTTTCAGAAAGATTTCATGCGGCATCCCAAAGGCCCATTCATGGGGCTTGCCTTCGCCATGGCCACACCAACCCGTTAATATCGCCCACGCCACCTCGATCTCGAGAGGTTAAGCACGACAGGCCTGGTCAGTACTTTGATGGAAATCGCTTGGGACACCAGGTGCTGTAAGCTTTTCAACCGACGGTAAAACTGACAAAAATGTCATCGCATGTCAAAAGACAAAACATCAATACAGCTCCAAAAAAGTCACAGAAAGACTTTATGGTATCCCTAAAAGGCCCCTTTGTGGTACTTGTTTTCGCTTACGGCCACAATTCAACCTGTAAAGGCACGCCCACTGGAGAGAGAGAGAGAGAGAGAGAGAGAGAGAGAGAGGAAGCGCTGGGAACATCATCACCGCTGTGTGTGTGGCAGCCTGTATTTGCAATTTTGTCAGGGGATAAGTTTCAGATTACTGAACTTTCCTTGTTTACCTTTTGGACTGTGTTCCCCTGCAGTGTCTCACTGTGTGGGGAGCAGCAAAATGCTCTCTAGGACGGCCAACACGTGAGAGATACATTTTATGAATGGACAAGGACAACAACAGAAAGAACATTTGACATGGTATGGCTGTAATAAATAAAACCACTTACAAAAAAAAGAGCTTACCAGTAAGTGTGTGAAATCGAAGGAGAGGACAATATAACAGTGATGGAGCTAATCAGAAACATCAAAGAAAATGTGGTGATTTGATTGCATGCAGGACTGTTGGGAGACTTAAAACACAGATCACCATGGGGAAAGAGGGGAGCATAAAACAAATTGTTGGATGGAACAAAAATAAAAACGCCAACATCATATCGGGAAAGAACTCCGTAATGATGAGATGGTTGTGTCTTTATGGGTCTTTTTGACATGTAAGATATTTTTGCCAGTTTTTCCCACTGTCAGTTGAAAAGCTGCAGCACTCTGGTATTCCTGAATGGGTCTCCCATCCAAGTACTCGGACTGGGTCCGCCTGTGCCGCTTCCGAGATCAGACGAGATGCAGGTTGGTAAATGGCCGTAAGCCAAAACATATGCCAAGAAGGGGGCCTTTAAGGATGCCGCAAAGGCTTTCTGACGACTTTGGAGCTGTATTGAAGCTTTGTCTTTTTGACATGCGATGATATTTTTTGGCAGTTTTTCCCAATCATTAGTTGAAAAGCGTGACAGCACCTGGTGGTCTCAGGCTGTCTCCATCCAAGCACTGACCAGGCCCGGGTCCATGCTTAGTTTCCGAGACTCAGGACGGAGATCTGGCGATGTAGGTTGGTGTGGCCGTAGGGCAAAGACAAAAGCCACAAAGTGGTCTTTAAGGATGCCGCAAAGTCTTTCTTGGCTTAATTTTTTGGAGCTGTTTTTTCTTTTTATGACATGGGAAGACATTTTTGTCAGTTTTCCCACCGCCAGTAACAGCACTTGGTATTCCCAGGCGGTCTCCCATCCAAGTACTGACCAGGCCTGTCCGCAAGCTTAGCTTCCGAGATCAGACGCATCCCGCGTCACGCAGGCTTGGTGTGGCTGTAAGCAAAAAACAAATGCCACAAAGGGGCCTTTAAGGATGCCGCAAAGCCTTGCTGGGACGCACTTTTTTGAAGCTGTATTGATGTTTTTGTCTCTTTTTGGACAAGCGATGACACTTTTGGCAGTTTTCCCACTGTCAGCTGAAAAGCTTATGGCACCTGGCGGCTCCCAGGCAGTCTCCCATCCAAGTACTGACTTTCACGCCTCGACCGTGGCTCAGCTTCCAAGATCAGACGAGATTGGGCGATGCAGCTTGGTGTGGCCGCCAGGGAAGACTAAGCCACAAAGGGGCCTTTTACAGAATGCCTGAAAGTCTTTCTGACGACTTTTTGGAGTGTGTATTGATGTTTTTGTTCCTTTTTTAGCATGGCGACACATTTTTTTGGCAGTTTTAAACCGCTGTTGAAAAAGCTTTACAGCACCTGGCTATTCCCAGGCTGTCTCCCATCCAAGTACTGACCAGGTCCGGACTGCGTTTAGCCTTCCGAGATCAGACGAGACTGGAAGTGAGTGCAGGTTGGTGTGGCCGTAAGGAAAGATATAAGCCAGCCAAAGGCCTTTTTAAGGATGCCGCAAAATCTTTCTTGACCACTTTTTGGAGACTGTATTGATGTTTTTGTCTTTTTGACATGCTGAAGAACATTTTTGGCAGCTTTCCCACTGTCAGTTGAAAAGCTTACAGTACCTGGTATTCCAGGCAAAGTCTCCCATCCAAGTACCCCTAACCAGTCCGCCTGTGCTGTATCTTCCGTGATCAGACGGTAGATCCGGGCGATGCAGGTTGGTGTGGCCATAAAAGTTTAAACCAAATGCCACAAAGGGGCCTTGCTATGATGCTGCAGAAGTCTTTCTCTACCACTTTTGGAGCTGGGTATTGAAGTTTTTTTGACATGCGATGACATTTTTGGCAGTTTTCCCACTGTCAGTTGAAAAAGCTTACAGCACCTGGTATTGCCAGGCGGTCTCCCATCCAAGAGCCGAGACCAGGTCTGGGCTCTGTGCTTATCTTCCAGAGATCAGACGAGATCGGGCGTAGATGCAGGTTGGTGCAGCCATGTTACGAAACCAAAATGTCACAAAGGGGCCTTTAAGGATTTCGCAAAGTCTCTTCCTCACGACTTTTTTGGAAAGCTGTATTGAAGCTTTTTTTTTTTTGACATGCGATGACATTTTTAACCAGTTTTCCACTGTCAGTTGAAAAAGCTTACAGCACCTGGTATCTCCCAGGCGGTCTCCCCATCCAAGCACTGACCAGGCCCGTCCGTGCTTAGCTTCCTGAGATCAGACGCATGCAGGTTGGTTGGGGCCGTGTTTAAAAACAAATGTCACAAAGGGGCCTTTTAAGGATGCTGCAGAGTCTTTTTGACGACTTTTTTGGAGCTGTATTGAAGTTTTTGTCTTTTTGACGCATGATGACATTTTTTGTCAGTTTTCCCACTGTTGTCAGCTGAAGAAGCTTACAGCACCCAGACAACCGCCAGGGCTGTCGCCTATCCAAGTACTGACCAGGCCCTTATGTGTTTGAGCTTCTGAGATCAGACGAGATCAAGGATGCAGGGTTGATGTGGCTGTAAGTTTAAAAACAAATTCACACAAAGGCCTTTTAAGGATGCCGCAAAGTCTTTTTGACGACTTTTTGGAGCTGTATTGAAGTTTTTATTCTTTTGACATGCGATGATCGCGTTTTTTGTCAGTTTTTCCCACCTTCAAGTTGAAAAGTTTACAGCACCTGGTATTCCCAGGCGGTCTCCCCTATCCAAGAACTGGCTTGTGTCTCGTCTGCAAGTTTAGCCTCCGAGATCAGACAAAGACTCATGCGATAGCAGGTTGGTGTGCCGTAAGCGCTTAAAACAAACGCCTCTACAAAGGGGCCTTTAGATGCCGAAAGTCTTTCTGACGACTTTTTGAGCTGTATTGATGTTTTTTGTCTTTTTGACAGGCGATGACATTTTTTGGCAGTTTTCCCACTGGCCAGTTGAAAAGCTTACTGCACCTGGTATTCCTAGGCTGTCTCCTGCAAGTACTGGACTAGGCCCAACACGTGTTTTTAGCTTCCGCAGATCTGGGATGACCGGCAGTTGTCCAGGTAGGTGTGGCTTTGAGCTTAAACAAACGGGCACAAAAGGAGCCTTTTAAGGATGCCGCAAAGTCTTTCTGATGACTTTTTTGGAGCTGTATTGATGTTCTCTCGGTTTTTTTGAAAGTATGACATTTTTTGGCAAAGCCTCCCAACTGGCCAGGCTGATAAGCTTACAGCACCTGGTATTCCCAGGCGGTCTACCATCCAAGTACTGACCTGGTTCAACCATGCTTAGCCTCCGAGATCAGATCAGATCGGGCGATGCAGGTTGGTGTGTGTCAGAAGCTAAAACAAATGCCTACAAGGGGGCCTTTTAAGGATGGTCTTGTAGCTGCCTTCTTGACTTAATTTTGGAGCTGTATTGAAGTTTTTGTCTTATTTGACATGCGATAAGAGTGTGGCAGTCTTCCAATCGTCAGGGTCAAAAGTGCATACAGCACCTGGAAATCCCCAGGCGGTCACTTAAACATTGAGTACTCAATAAACAGGCCCGTCTGCTTTAGCCTCCGAGATCTAAAAAGAAGCTAGTATAAATGAAATAAACCAAATGCCACATAGTGTCCTTTTTTAAGGATGCCGCAAAGTCTCTCTCAAGACTTAGGAGGTGAATTGAAGTTTTTTTTTTTTGACATGTGATGACATTTTTAAGCAGTTCTTCCACTGTCAGCTGAAAAAGCTTACAGCACCTGGTATTAAGCCAGGCTGTCTCCCCATCCACTGAAGTACTATAAAAACAACAGGCGTGTAGCTTCTGACATCAGCCGAGATCGGGCGTATGGCAGGCAGATGTCTGTCAGAAGGGAATGACAAAATGCCACAAAGGGGCTCTTTAAGGATGCCGCAAAGTCTTTCTGACTCCACTTTTTTGGAGCTGTATTGTTTTTGTCTTTTTGAATATGCGATGACATTTTTGGCAGTTTTCCCACTGGCCAGTTGAAAAGCTTACAGCACCTGGTATTCCCAGGCGGTCTCCCCCGTCCAAATACTGACCAGGCCTGGCTCCATGCTTTAGCTTCCGAGATCAGACGAAATCGTGGGCGTATGCAGGGAGTGGGTGTGGCTGTGAAGCAAAATGAATGCCACAAAGAGCCTTTTATGGATGCCGCAAAGTCTCTGGTGACGACTTTTTTTGAGGTGTATTGATGTTTTTGTCTTTTTGGACGTGCGATGACAGCTTTGGCAAGTTTTCCCACCGTCAGTTGAAAAGCTTACAGTACCTGGGTATTGCTGAGCGGTCTCCCATCCAAGTACTGACCAGGCCCGTCCGTGCTCAGCTTCTGAGATCAGACGTATGCAGGTTGTTGTGGCCGTAAGCGAACACATCTGCCACAAAGGGGCCTTTTATATGCACGCAAAGTCTTTCTGACGACTTTTTGGAGTTGTATTGTTTTTGTCTTTTTTTGACACGCGGCGACATTTTTTGTCAGCTTTCCCCACCGTCAGTTGAAAAGCTTACAGAACCTGGTACTCCCAGGCGGTCTCCCCATCCAAGCACGGACTACAGCCCGTCTGTGCTTAGCTTCCTAGGATCAGACGAGATCCCGGTGTGTGCAGGTTGGTGTGGCCGTAAGCCAAACAAATGCTGCCACAAAGGAGCCTTTAAGGATGCCTTCGCAAATTCTTTTCCTGACGACTTTTTGGAGCTGTATTGGAAGCTTTTGTCTTTTTGACGTATGGCGACATTTCGCAGTTTTCCCAATCATTATTTGAAAAGCTTACAGCACCTGGTATTCCCAGGCGGTCTCCCCATCCAAGTATTTGACCAGGGCCCATCCGCGCTTCAGCCTCTGGAGATCAGACGAGATCGGGCGATGCAGGTTGGTGTGGTCATGATAAAACCAAACGCCACAAAGGGGCCTTTAAGATGCCGCAAAGTCTTTCTGGACGACTTTTTGGAGCTGTATTGATGTTTTTGTCTTTTTGACATGCTTCGACATTTTTTTGGCAGTTTTCCCACTGCTAGCTGAAAAAGCTTACAGCACTTGGTATTCCCAGGCAGTCTCCCATCCAAGTACTGATCAGGTCTGGTCCGTGCTTAGCTTCTCCGAGATCAGACGAGATCGGGCGTATGCAGGTAGGCAATGGCCGTAGTTACAACAAACGCCACAAAGGTGCCTTTTTAAGGATGCTGTGTAAATCTGTCTGGGATCACTTTTGAGTTGTATTGATCTTTTTTTGACATGCAAGTATGACATTTCTTGGCAAGCTTTCCCTAATTGTCAGTTGAAAAAGCGTTTACAGCACTTTGGTGCATTCCCAGGCAGTCTCCCCATCCAAGTGACTGATCAGGTCTGGTCCGTGTTTAGCTTCCGAGATCAGACTAAGATCAAGCGTATGCAGGTAGTGTAGTCGTGAGCAAAACAACGCCACAAGTTGGGTGCCTTTAAGGATTTTCTAAAGTCTTTCTGACGACTTTTTGGAGCTGTATTGTTTTTGTCTTTTTTTGGATGCAATGACATTTTTTGGCAGTTTTTCCCAATCAATAGTTGTGTGCTTACAGCACCTGGCAGGGTTCCCCAGGCGGTCTCCTCATCCAAATACTGGACTATGGCCCTTCATGCTTAGCGGCTTCTCCTAGATCAGACAAGATCGGCAGATAGCAGGTAGGGTGTGGAAGCAGTGATAAACAAATACACAAAGGAGCCTTTAGATGAAGGCGCAAAGTCCTTCAGGGACGACCTTTTTGGAGCTGTATTGATGTTTTTGTCTTTTTGACATGCGATGGCATACTTTTGGCAGTTTTCCCACCGTCAGTTGAAAAGTTTACAGCACTCTGGTATTCCTGAGAACAATCAATCAACAACAAAAAAATGAATTAAAGCTCATCAAAGCTTAGTCTCCAGAACAGACGATATTGAATATATGCAGGTTGGTGGCTGGCCGTAAGGGAAAACCAAATGCCAGCCAGTGGCCTTTTTATGGACGCCGCAAAGTCTTTTTTGACAAACTCTGGGGAGCTGTATTGAAGTTTTTGTCTTTTTGACGTGCTATGACATTTTTTGTCAGTTTTCCTACTGTCAGTTGAAAAGCTTATACAATCTGGTATTCCCAGGTCTGGCCTGATGCTTAGCTTCCTGAGATCAGACGCAGATCCAGCGTATGCAGGTAGGTGTGGCCGGAAGCAAAACAAACGCCACAAAGGAGCCTTTTATGGATGCCGCAAAGTCTTTCTGATGGCGACTTTTTTGGGAGCTGTGTTGGTGTCAAGTTTAAGACAAATGTCACAAAGGTGCCTTTTAAGGATGCCGCAAAGTCTTTCTGATGACTTTTCTCAACCTGTATTGTTTTTGTCTCTTTGACATGCGATGACACTTTTTGGCAGTTTTCCCAATCATTAGTTGAAAAAGCTTGTAGTACCTGGTATTCCCAGCCGGGTCTCCCCATCCAAGTAATGACTAGTCCACGTCCAGGCTTAGCTTCTGAGATCAGACGATCGGGCGATGCAGGCTGGTGTGGTCAAGCGAAGACAAAATGCCACAAAGGGGCCTTTTAAGAATGCCGCAAAGTCTTTCTGACTAATTTTTGGGAGCTGTGTTGAGTGTGGCTCGGTAAGCGAAGACAAATGCCACAAGGGGCCTTACAGGATGCCGCAGTTCTTCTGACGACTTTTTGGGAGCTGTGTTGGTGTGGTCAGAAGCCAGAGACAAATGCCACAAAGGGGCCTTTGTGATGCCGCAAGGTCTTTCTGATGACTGGACCTGCATTGTTTTTGTCTGGTTCTTTGACAATGCGATGGACACTCTTGGCAGTTTTTCCCAATCGGCCAGTTGAAAAGCTTCTCACAGCACCCAGTATTCCCAGGCGGCTCCACTCCTAAGTACTGACCAGTCCCTGGTCCGTGTTTAGCTTCTGAGATCAGTATCGAGATCGGGCGATGCAGGCTGGTAAAACAGTGAAGCGAAGACAAATGCCACAAAGGCCTTTGTTGATGCCGCAAAGTCTTTCTGACTTAATTTTTGGGAGCTGTGTTGATGCTTTTGTCTTTACGTGAAGCGGCTAAAACAAACGCCACAAAGGGGCCTTTAAGGATGCCGCAAAGTCTTTCCGACGCACCCTTTGGAGCCGGCTTGATGTTTTTGTCTTTTTTGGCAGGCGATGGACATTTTTTTGGCCAGTTTTTCCCACCAATAGGCAGATTGAAAAGTTTACAGCACCTGGTATTCCCAGCCGGTCTTCCATCCAAGTATTGACCTGCCCGTCCGTGCTTAGCTTCCGAGACTCAGACGAGATCAAGGGCGTGGCAAAGGTGTGGCTGTGTTGAAAAACAAATGCCACAAAGAAACAAGGATGCTGCAAAGTCTTTCTGACGATTTTTGGAGCTGCATTGATGTTTTGTCTTTTATGAGATGGGATGACATTTTTTGGCAGTTTTCCCACTGTCTGCTGAACGCTTACAGCACCTGAGTATTCCCAAAAGTCTCCCATCCAAGTGCTGATGCAGGTCCGGTCTGTGCTTGTTAGCTCTGGAGATCAGAAGAGCCTCAGGTGTATGCAGGTTGGTGTGGACGCGAGCGGCGACAAATGCCACAAAGGGGCCTTTTAAGGATGCCGCAAAGTCTTTCTCTGACGACTTTTTGGAGCTGTATTGTTTTTGTCTTTTTGACATGCGATGACATTTTTTGGTGTTTTCTCACCGCCAGTTGAAAAGCTTACAGCACCTGGTATTCTAGGTCTGGCCCATGGTTTCGCTTCAGAGATCAGGCACGAGACTCGAGTATGCAGGTTGGTGTGGCTGTAAGTGAAGACAAATGCCACAAAGGGGCTTTTTAAGGATGCCGCAAAATCTTTCTTTGATCGACTTTTTGAGCCATTGTTCTTTTTTTTGATATGCGACACATTTTTTGGCAGTTTTCCCACTGGCCATCTGAAAAGCTTAGCAGCACCTGGCCCCAGGCGGTCTCTCCCATCCAAGTACTCGACCAGGTCTGCCTGTGCTTAGCTTCCGAGACTGATCACGACGATCGGGCGATGCAGTAGGCGCTGGGCCGTAAGCTTAAAAACAAATGCCACAAAGGAGCCTTTTAAGGATGCCGCAAAGTCTTTCTGACGCACTCTACGGAGATGTATTGATGTTTTTGTCTTTTATGACATGGGATGACATTTTTTGGCAGTTTTCCCACTGTCATCTGAAAAAGCTTAGCAGTACCTGGTATCTCGCAGGCGCATCTCCCATCCAAGTACTGACGAGGCCCCGTCCGTGCTTGGGGCTCCGAGATCAGACGAGATCGGGCGATGCAGGTAGGTGTGGCTGTAAGCGTGCCGCAAAGAAAATGCTACAAAGGGAGCCTTTAAGGATGCCGCAAAGTCTTTCTCTGATTCGACTTCTTTGGAGATGTATTGATGTTTTTTGTCTTTAAGACACGCGATGACATTTTTTGGCAGTTTTCCAATCGGTCAGTTGAAAAGCTTTACAGCAATCTGGCACCCCAGGCGGTCTCCCCATCCAAGTACTGGATCAGTCCTGTTCAGGCTTAGCCAGCTCTCCGGTGATCAGACGAGATCATGCTTTATGCAGGTTGTGTGGCCGGAAGCTAAAACAAATGTCACAAAGGGAGCCTTTTTAAGGATGCCGCAAAGTCTTTCTGATCACTCTTTTGGAGCTTGTGGCTGAGCTGGTCTTTTTGACATGCGATGACATTTCAAAGCCTCCACTAACGCCAGTTGAAAAGTTTACAGCACCTGGCATCCCCAGGTCTGGTCTCGTGCCGCTATTTCGCTCAGAGACCAGACGAGATCGGGCGTATGCAGGTCGGTACGTGTTTAAACCAAATGCCAGCCAGCAGCCTCTTAAGGATGCTGCAAAGTCTTTCTGACAACTTTTTGGAGATGTATTGATGTTTTTGTCTTTTTTATGACATGCGATGACATTTTTTGGCAGTTTCACCACCTGGGTCAGTTGAAAAGCTTACAGCACCTGGTATTCCCAGGCCCGGTCCAGCTTCGCTTCAGAGGATCAGGACGAGATCAAAGAGTGCAGGTCGGGTGTGGCCGTAGTGCTAAACCAAATGCCACAAAGGAGCCTTTTAAGGATGCCGCAAAGTCTTTCTGATGACTTCTTTGGAGATGTATTGATGCTTTGTCTTCTTTATGACATGGGATGACATTTTACAGTTTTCCCACTGTCAGTTGAAAAGGTTACAGCACCCTGAAGTATTGCCAGGCGGTCTCCCATCGAAGTACTGACTCAGGCCCGTCCGTGCGTTTAGCTTCCGAGATCAGACGAGATCCGGCGATGCAGGCAGAGTGTGGCCGTAGTTTAAACCAAATGCCACAAAGGAGCCTTTTAAGGATGCCGCAAAGTCTTTCACTCCACTTCTTTGGAGATGTACGATGTTTTTGTCTTTTAAGTGGCTACGGGATGACATTTTTTGGCAGTTTTCCCACTGTCAGTTGAAAAGGTTACAGCACCTAGTATTGCCAGGCGGTCTCCCATCCAAGTACTGACCAGTCCCGTCCGCGCTTAGCTTCCGAGAGCAGACGAGATCCGGCGTATGCAGGTAGGTGTGGCCGTAAGTTTAAACAAACGCCACAACGGGAGCCTTTAAGGATGCCGCAGTCTTTCTGACGACTTTTTTGGAGCTGTATTGATGCTTTGTCTTTTATGACAGGCGAGCGACATTTTTGGCAGTTTTCCACCGGCAGTTGAAAAGCGGCAGCACCTGGTATTCCCAGGCGTGTCTCCCATCCAAGTATTACTGACCAGGCCCGACTGCGGCTTTTAGCTTCCAGAGATCAGATCCGTGATGCAGGTAGGTGTGGTCAAAACAACTCAAAGGAGCTTCAAGGATGCCGCAAAGTCTTTCTGACGCACTTCTTGAGCTGTATTGATGTTTTGTCTTTGATTAACGCATTTTGCAAGCTACAAAGGGCAGCACTTGGTATTCCAGGATGCTGACCAGCAAAATCAGGCGTATGCAGGTGGGTGTGGCCGTAAGCTGCAAACGACTTTAAGGATGGAGCTGTATTGATGTTTTTCTCTTTGACATTGCGATGACATTTTTTGTCAGTTTTCCCACTCGCAGTTGAAAAAGCTTATGTTCCTGGTATCTCTAGGTCTGGTCCAAGCTTTGCTTCACACAGGATCAGACGAGATCGGGCGTATGCAGGTCTGCGTGTGGTCAGTCAGCTTAAGACAAATGCCACAAAGGGGCCTTGCTAAGGATGCCGTAGCGCTTTCTGATCGACTTTTAGGGAGCTGTATTGTTTTTGTCTTTTTGACACATGCGATGACATTTTTTACAGTTTTCCCACTGTCAGTTGAAAAGCTTACAGCATCTGGGTATTCCCAGGCTGGTCTCCCATCCAAGTACTGACTAGGCCCGTCTCAAGCGCTTCAGCTTCCTAGATCAGACTGAGATCGGGCGTACAGATGCAGGTTGGTGTGGCTGGGCAAGCAAAACAAATGCCACAAAGGGGCCTCTTTGCGGATGCCGCAGCGCTTTCTGACGACTTTTGGAGCCGTATTGAAGTTTTTGTCTTTTTGACAGGTGCATGACATTTTTTGTCAGTTTTCCCAATCCGTCCAGTTGAGTAAGCTGTTAAGCAGCACCTGCTCTTCCCAGGCGGTCTCCCATCCAAGTACTGATCAGACCCGACCCAGCTTAGCTTCCGAGATCAGACTCCAAATCTGGCTTATGCAGGTTGGTGTGGCCGAAGAAAAGTAAGAGCACACAAAGGGGCCTTTAAGGATGCCGCCAAAGTCTTTTGACCTGTCCAAAATGTTGATGTTTTTGTTCTTTTTGATATGCGATAACATTTTTGGCAGCTTTAAACCACAAGGTCAAAAGCTTGCAGCACCTGGTATTCCCAGGTGGTCTTCCATCCAAGTAACGACTCAGGTGGACCGCGGCTTAGCTTCCCGAGAAATCAAATGAGATGGGGTGTATGCAGGTTGACGTGGCCGAAAGCAAAGAGAAGCGCCACAAAGGTGCCTTCTAAGGATGCCGCAAAGTCTTTCTTGAGCGCATTTTGTGGACCTGTCCGAAATGGTTGATGTTTTTGTCTTTTTCTCTGACATGACATTTTTTGGCAGTTTTCAACCAAAGTCAAAAGCTGACAGCACCTGGTATGGGGGAGGGACCCAGTGGCCTCACCCCCACTGGACCTTCAAAAAGAGACTGCAAAGCCTCCAGCTGGCCTCTGAGCACCCGCTATTCTTCTTCAGTCCTTCAGCCAGTCAAGTTCTGGTCTTCATCCTCTCCACTGCATCTCTGTTCTCACTCTCCCCACATGCTGGGAGGCGGAGGGAAACAATGATGACCCAGAGACAGAGACATGCTGTCCCACCGCAGAGTCCAACGCCTCATGGCATGGAAGAGCAACCTCTCCAGAATCTTCAACCTGCTCCAGGGATATGGACTCTCGAAAGACTCTGAATGCTGCTTGTAGAATGGCCTCCTCAGGACCCAGCACCTCATGGCATGAAGAACAGCCGATCCAGAACCTTCCAACTCTGCATCCTGCCTCAAGACCATCTTGTCTCCTCTCTGTCTTACTCCTTTGACCTGAAAATGTGAGCCAGTTCCTCTGCGCCTGACACAGTCTGCAGAAAAAATGACTGCAGCCACCGTGAAGCAAAACTTAAAAGAAGAAAAAGACTGTCGGCTCGACACGCTGGTGTGAATCCAGCTGACCTCCCCCACCAACAAAGAGGGGGGGAGAATTGAAGCAAGGGCACAGAGACTATGCTGTGAAGAGGAGAGACAGACAGAGAGAGACTGAGATGGAGCCATGTCAACCAGAGATGTTCAGAGACTCCACCAAAGATGTCCAGAGCTGTCCAGAACTGTCCCCGAGACACCAAAGGTTTTAGAACTCCCAGACATGTCCAGAGTTGTCCAGAGATGTCCACCGGGATGCCCGAAAAGAGCCACTGGTGAAGTTCAAGCTCAAGTCGCTTCTGCAGAGATCCTGCAGATCCAGACAGAACCTTAAGCCACTCCTCACTCCTGGTCCATCCAGGAACGGTGATATACTGCATGTACATCTTACAGATATTAAAGAGTTTGATGATTAGACGCTAAACAAGCTACCTGAATTTAGGGCTTAATCCAGCAAACTGAATAATATTTGCAAGAGTTATCAATAAAATGCTAAACCAATTCTGAATAGTAAATTACTCACAATCTTCTCTGATGCCTCTCAACTTCTCAACTGCTGAACGCCACCAAACCTAAACCAAATTTTGTTTACAGCCTAATTTTTAATTTGGTCTAAATAACCACCACTGAATTAAATCTACCAAGCATTGAATTAATTAATCATTCATTCCGCTTTTGTCACAAATGAGTCAATCCTATGTTTTCACCCATCAATCTTCCTCTGTTCTAGTTTTTTATTTTCTATTTTATTATTTCACAGTAGCCTCATTCATTGAGTTTGTCAAAGTAATACTTTTTTATTCGTTATTTTCTTTTACAGTAGTAGTTCATTACAGTTTGTCAAATAAACATCTCATTTATCAAGAACTTGGTTATTTGATTTGTTTTGTGTATATGAAGCAACTGAATCACTGGGCACACTAGGTCAAGAACTCTGTAGCACCCCTTGGAGACATGGGACTACACTAATGTCAAATTCACAAGTTTTCCCTGTTTTAGCAAAACTGGCTGGCTACTCTAATTTGATATTAATTAATGATTGACCTGCTCTCACACTATTTACGCTACACAGTCCTCCATGCACAGTAAGGGAAATGAGCCCAAGGGCAGTCACAACATTAACCTTATGAAAGTCTGTGCAGAAGCGAGAAGTGCCATCAGGCTTAGGGGCCAGAAGGCATGGGGAACTCCAGCCACTGTGACTGGGCTTAGCCAA
>JAQQSB010001051.1:0-29086 GCA_029721515.1 Synanceia verrucosa | reverse complement strand
ACATTTTCCCCATTAAACTTGGAAAACAGCAAATTTTCCTGGCTACATTTTCATCATTCATCATTTATTAAAAAAATGTATAGTTTATTCAGCATTTTTGCCTTATGTCAGACCATGGGAAAGTAGAGCTTAACATGGGTGTCTATTATGTGGCACTAGAGTGGGAGAATCCTACACACCTAGAGTGGAGAGCAGCTACTGCATCAGCTGAAAAAATATTTTGAACGCCATTGCAGCATGAGGCTACGACGCTTCCCACCAGGCATAATTTATACATCAAAACGTTGGAAATTTCTGGTCTCCGGTTGTAGTGTGATGTGTCTCTCGTGTCTCTGAGGTTTATAGTTTTGGCTCCAGACCCTAATTGGCTAAGGCGGCACCTCCAAGAATCCCTCCATAGACTGCAATGTTAAATTTCAGAGGAAAAAAAGCGAGAGAGCAGAAAACCCTCTTGTGTTTTAACCTGCCGCTGTCAGCCTTTCTGAGTGGACTAGAGACATAAAATTTGAGACATCGCTGCGATCGTTATGAGCTCCTGCCGCCCATTTCGGTCCAAAACCCCAAAGCTGTATCTCCTTACGGTTTTGGAGTTATTCAGAGGAGTTCGGCAGGGGTCTGACCTCAGTTCAAATGATCATGGCAGTCTATGGGGACAGAGGCTGGGGCAGGGGAGAGGAGTGAGATGAGGCCGCCTCCATGGAAACGGCCCAGCTCTGTGTGTGGCACTTGGGCTGCAGTGAGCATGTTCGTGATACAGGCTTCTGATTGGTCAATGCTAATTATATACTTCACCATGTATATATTTCACCATTCAGCTTTTAAATTCAAATTCATGGATTATACATTCATAATTTTTTCAACATTCATTCTGCTTAACCTTCATACTACTACATTCAACCCAGCATTCAGCAGTTTGCTTAGGCTTTTATTTTCAAAGTTTCCTATTCATACAATTCATTCTCCTTCAAACATTCAACCCAGCTGCTCAGTAGTTTGGCTTCAGCTTTCATTTTCTCAAAGTTTCAATTCATACACCCATTCTCATTCAAACATTCAACCCAGCATTCAGCAGTTTGGCTTCAGCTTTCATTTTCAAAATTTCAATTCATACAATTCATTCTCATTCATACATTCAACCCAGCATTAGTATTCGGCAGCGTAGCTTCAGCTGCGGGTAGATTCACACCCGCAATTGCTTCAGCAATTGCTCTTCTAGTATTACATTTAAAACCCTCTACTCAAAACTTTGAACTGCTACTCTCCCGCACTGCTGGTCGTAGAAACGCCAGTTCTCAAGGTTTTCAAAACGATCAAGCTCAAGCTGGGAATGGTGTGCTTGTATTCAGAATTTTGATATTCCTTATAATTTCTGAGTTATGGCTCATAATTCATTTCAAAATTTCCCATAGGAAATGAATGGGGCTTCAGACTTTTCTCAGTCATTTAACCTCACTGAACAAACACTGTCACAGCTCCCTCGTGAGCTAAGTGCTTCTAGTGAAACTCCATTCAACTTGGAAAACGCAGCAAATTTTCCCTGGCTACATTTTCATCATTCATCATTTATTAAAAAAATGTATAGTTTATTCAGCATTTTGCCTTATTTCAGACCATGGAGAGCAGAGAGTTTAACATGGGTGTCTATTATGCACTAGAGTGGGGAGAACTACACACTTAGAGTGGAGAGCAGCTTCTGCATCAGCTGAAAAATATTTTGAAATGGCTGATTGCATAGGGCTACTGTACGCCCCAGATCGACATAATTTATACATCAAAACGTTGGGAAATTTCTGGCCCGGGTCGCATTGATGTGCCTCTCATGTCTGTGAGATTTATAGTTTTGGCTCCAGACCCTTAATTATGAAGGCACCTCCAGAAATCCCTCCATAGACTGCAATGTTAAATTTCAGAGGAAAAAGAAGTATGGAGGAAGCAGAAAACCTTCTTGTGTTTAACCTGCCGCTGTCAGCCTTCTGAGTGGGCTAGAGACATAAAATTTAGACCGCTAAGCGGATCACTGCAAGCTCCTGTTACCCACTGGTCCAAAACCCCAAAGCTGTACTCCTTACGGTTGTGGGAGTTATTCAGGAGGAGTTTGGCAGGGATCTGATCTGAGTTCAAATGAATGGCAGTCTATGGGGACAGAGTGTAGCTGGTGCAGGAGAGGGAGTGAGAAGGGAGGGGCCGTCTCCATGGAACAGACTGCAGCTCTGTGTGTGGCACTTGAGCTGGGCAGTGAGCATGTTCAGTGATACAGGCTTCTGGATTGGTCAATGCTCATGATAAAGAGAGTGGATGCCATAATCAATCATTCATATACAGACTGACCAGGGGTGCAGCCTAGACTTTTTTCTCATAGGGGTGGCCCTGGCCCGGTGGGGGCCCAAGTCAGTCAGGGGTGGCCAGCAGAATTATATGATATGCATGCACCTCCCTCAACATAGCATTGTTAAATTCCAAACATTTTCACCATTCAGCTTTACATTCAATTTCATGGATTATACATTCATAATTTTCAACATTCGCTCTGCTTAACCTTCATATTACTACATTCAACTTAGTTTGCCTTAGGCTTTATTTTCAAAATTTCAATTCATACAATTCATTCTCATTCAAACATTCAACCCAGCATTCAGCAGTTTGGCTTCAGCTTTCATTTTCAAAATTTCAATTCATACAATTCATTCTCATTCAAACATTCAACCCAGCATTCAGCAGTTTGGCTTAGGCTGTTATTTTCAAACATTCAATTCATTCTCATTCAAACATTCAACCCAGCATTCAGCAGTTTGGCTTCAGCTTTCATTTTCAAAATTTCAATTCATACAATTCATTCTCATTCAAACATTCAACCCAGCATTCAGCAGTTTGGCTTAGGCTTTTATTTTCAAAGTTTCAATTCATACAATTCATTCTCATTCAAACATTCAACCCAGCATTCAGCAGTTTGGCTTCAGCTTTCATTTTCAAAATTTCAATTGCGTAATTCATTCTCATTCATACATTCAACCCAGCATTAGCATTCGCAGCGTAGCTTCAGCTGGGCGGCATTTCACACCCGCAATTGCTTCAGCAATTGCTCTTCTAGTATTACATTTAAAACCCCTACTCAAAACTTTTGAACCGCTACTCCTCCCGCAGACCGTTGGTCGTGAGAAACGCTGCTCTCGCTGCTAAAACGACTGGCTCGGCCGGGAATGGTGTGCTTGTATTCAGAATTTTGATATTCCTTATAATTTCAGAGTTATGGACCATAATCCATTTCAAAATTTCCCATAGGAAATGAATGGGGCTTCAGACTTTTTCAGTCATTTAACCTCACTGAACAAACACTCACAGCTCCCTCGAAGTTGCAATTCCTAGAAACTCCATTCAATCCTTGGAAAACGTAGCAAATTTTCCTGGCTACATTTTCATAATTCATCATTTATTAAAAAATGTATAGTTTATTCAGTATTTCGCCTTATGTCAGACCATGAGAAAGCAGAGTTTAACATGGGTGTCTATTGCGTGGCACTAGAGTGGGAGAACTACACACCTAGAGTGGAGAGCAGCTTCTGCATCAGCTGAAAAATATTTTGAAACGGCGATCGCGAGGGCTACGTGACGCCCCACTGACATAATTTATACATCAAAACGTTGGAAATTTCGGTCCCGGTCGTATCGATGTGCCTCACATGCCTGTGAGATTTATAGTTTTGGCCCAGACCCTTAATTAGGGCGGCACCTCCAGAAATCCCTCCATAGACTGCAATGTTAATTTTCAGAGGAAAAGGCGTGAGGAAGCAGAGAAACCTCTTGTGTTTAACCTGCCGCTGTCAGCCTTCTGAGTGGGCTAGAGACATAAAAATGACACCGCCATGATCCTCGCGGAAGCTTCTGCCGCCCACGGTCCAAACCCCTAAAGCTGTACTCCTCACGGTTGGGGAGTTATTCAGAGGAGTTCGGCAGGGTCTGACTCATTTCAAATGAATGGCAGTCTATGGGGACAGAGGCTGGTGCAGGGAGAGGGAGTGAGAAGGAGGAGGGCCGCTCCATGGAAACGGCCCAGCTCTGTGTGTGGCACTTGGGCTGCAGTGAGCATGTCTGTGATACAGGCTTCTGATTGGTCAATGCTAATTATATACTTCACCATGTATATATTTCACCATTCAGCTTTTAAATTCAAATTCATTAATTATACATTCATAATTTTTCAACATTCATTCTATTTAACCTTCATATTACTACATTCAACCCAGCATTCAGCAGTTTGGCTTCAGCTTTTATTTTCAAAATTTCTATTCATACAATTCATTCTCATTCAAAATTCAACCCAGCATTCAGCAGTTTGGCTTCAGCTTTTATTTTCAAAATTTCTATTCATACAATTCATTCTCATTCAAAAATTCAACCCAGCATTCAGCAGTTTGGCTTCAGCTTTCATTTTCAAAATTTCAATTCTGTACAATTCATTCTCATTCATACATTCAACCCAGCATTAGCATTCAGCAGCGTAGCTTCAGCTGGGCGGGCATTCACACCGCAATTGCTTCCAGCAATTGCTCTTTCTAGTTGGTGTGAATGCCCAAAGCATTCACACCTATGTTCTCCTACCTTTATTATTATGTGCTCACTGTCGCCGAGCAAGGCTGGCAAGCCAGCCTTATGCAAAGCACGGCGGCACATATTACTATTGCTTTTGGGGTTCTCAGTGTCTTAGCATTCATGGCAGGCGGTTAAGCCTGCCATGAATGCTTGTAGTAGGTCCAAAACACACATATATGATGTAAAATGATAAAAATACCAAAAATACCAAAAATCAATCCCAAAAATCATAAAAACACTGTGTTTTAGCCAGCAACGCCAGATATTAGTATTCAGGACGAGGGTTTCTTTTTATTATTATTTTTATTATTATTATTATAGACGGGATTTTCGGCAATTAATGCGCGGTCGCACTGCAAGGTGCACCCAGGCATGAGATATATCAAAACGTGCGTCTCGATCGTGCCACCATGGCTATTACTTTTCTCCGTCAAAGCCGCTACTGTGGGCGACGCTAGACCCCAAAAACCGCCGAAAAAAGTCCCATAGGAATGAATGGGGAAAGGGTCGGATTTCAAATTTTTTCTTCATCGAACAAACAGTCACAGCTCCTCATGCTTTCACCTAGAAACTCCATTCAACTTTCAAAACGCAGCAAATTTTCCTGGCAACATATTCATAATTCATCTTCAATTAAAAATGTATAGTTTCTTCAGCATTTCAACTTTTTCCAGACCATGAAATCTTCAAAATCAGCCTTTAACATGGGTGTCTATTATGCACTAGAGTGGGAGAACTACACACCTAGAGTGGAGAGCAGTTTCAGAATCGCCTGAAAAAAATATTTTTAAATCGCGATTGTGAGGGCCACGCTCACTCCACCGACATAATTTTTACAGCAAAACGTTGGAAATTTCTGTCCCGGTCGTAGCAATGTGTCTCTTGTGTCTCTGAGATTTATGGTTTTGGCTCCAGACCCTTAATTAGGCAGCACCTCCAAAATCTCTCCATTGGGCCCAATGTTAATTTTCAGAGGAAAAGGCGTGAGAAAGCAGGAAAACCTCTTGTGTTTAACCTGCCGCTGACGGGCTTCTGAGTGGGCTAGAGACATAAAATTTACATCGCTACATCCTCGCGAGCTCCTGTCGCCACGGTCCAAACCCCAAAGCTGTACGCCTTACGGTTGGGGAGTTATTTAGAGGAGTTCGGCAGGGTCTGACTCAGCTTGAAATCAATGGCAGTCAGTGAGAGCCAGTGTGGGGACAGACCAGGGGCGCTTAGACTTTTCCATGGGGGTGCCCCATGGGGTGTTGAAGCCATGCAGGGGTGGCCAGCAGAATTAGGTGATATGCATGATCCTCCATCACCATAGCATCATTCACATGCAAAAATCTAAGCTCTACTGCTTATAGTTTTTTTTATACGAGAGGTGATTCGACAGGTCAGCTCATAATCAGAAGCATAGTGTGACAGAGCAGCTGTGTGTGTGTGTGGCATTTGAACTGAAGGGACCCTGTCTGTGATATGATGCATAGGTCAATGCTGATGATACAGAGAGTGGGTGACATCATTGATTCATACACACAGATAGGAAGCTCAGGCTGTTTCTTCAAAATAAAAAGTCCCCAACTTCAGAGGGGTAACTTTTTCCTCACGGGAAGCTGTGGCCATGACTGTCCTTTCAAAATAAAAGCCTGAACTCTGATTTGATCTTCACAGGAAACAAGGTGTGTGTTTGTTTTCAACACGAACCTGGGACAGGCACGCGGCAAGTGCGTGCTTCGTGCAGGAGAGGGTCAGCATGCATCAGGCTGGGCCTATATGGCCCGGCCGTCACAGGTGGTCCAAGCGCCATGTGTGCAGGCACATATTAAAATTTCTTCAGGAATTTTTAGTCTAGTTATTATTTTTCTTCCCCCTGTTTTTTGGCTCGCTTCTTCTCCCACAGTTTTCAAGCTAGAAACTTCAAACCAACTTCAAAACGTATGGCTTCATCGGGACACGTGTGCTATTACTTTTCATAACCGTAACCTTCATAATTTCCTGAGTTATTAACCATAATTCATCAAAATTTTCCCATTGAAAATGAATGGGGAGAGCTTCAAAACTCAAAATTTTCAACCTCGAACAAACCTTCATAACTCCTTCATAATTGGACTTAGAAACTTCATTCAACTTTCAAAACGCAGGAAATTTCCCTGGCTACATATTCATAAATCATTGTCTATTCAAAAATGTACGGTTCATTCACAATTTCAGCATATCTCAGACCATGAAATCTTCAAAATCTGCCTTTAACATGGGTGTCTATTATGCACTAGAGTGGGAGAACTACACACCTAGAGTGGAGAGCAGTGTCTGAAGCGCCTGAAAAATATTTTTAAATCGCGATTGTGAGGGCTACGCACACCCCACGGACATAATTTTTACATCAAAACGTTGGAAATCTGGTCCCGATCGTAGCGATGTGTCTCTCGTGTCTGTGAGGTTTATAGTTTTGGCTCCAGACCCTTAATTAGGCGGCACCTCCAGAAATCCCTCCATAGACTGCAATGTTAATTTTCAGAGGAAAAGGCGTGAGGAAGCAGAAAAACCTCTTGTGTTTAACCTGCCGCTGTCAGCCTTCTGTGTGGGCTAGAGACATGAAATTTACACCGCTACGATCATCGCGAGCTCCTGCCGCCCACGGTCCAAACCCCAAAGCTGTACTCCTCACGGTTTTGGAGTTATTTAGAGGAGTTTGGCAGGGTCTGACTCAGTTCAAATGAATGGCAGCCTAAGGGGGCAGAAGGAGACAGAGGCTGGTGCAGGGAGAGGGAGTGAGAGGGGCCGCCTCCATGGAAACGGCCCAGCTCTTGGCAGTTGACCTCAAGTGACCCTGCCTGGGGCTTATACAGGCTTCTGATCGATCAATGCTCATGATACAGAGAGTGGATGACATCATCAATCACAGACACACAGACAGACCAGGGGCGTGTCTAGACTTTTTAAAAGGGGGGCTGGCCCAAGGGGGCCCAAGTCATGCAGGGGTGGCCAGCAGAATTAGGTCAAACTCCAGAGGGGTAACTGTTTCCTCACAGGAAGCTGTGTCTATGACTGTCCTTTCAAAATAAAAGTCCCGAATTCTGATTGAGTCTTCACAGGAAACAAAGTCAGGCACGCACGTAGTGGCTTCGGTGTGTTTGATTGCAACATGGATTTGGGACAGGCACGCACGTAGTGCGTGCTTCGGTGTGTTCGATTGCAACATGGATCTGGGACAGGCACACATTTACATTCAACTTTTGAATAAAATTCAAACATTTTCACCGTTCAGCTTTTAAATTCAAATTCATGAATTATACATTCATAATTTTTCAACATTCATTCTGCTTAGCCTTCATACTACTACATTCAACTCAGCATCAGCAGTTTGGCTTCGGCTTTTATTTTCAAAATTTCAATTCATACAATTCATTCTCATTCAAACATTCAACCCAGCATTCAGCAGTTTGGCTTCAGCTTTTATTTTCAAAATTTCAATTCATACAAATTCATTCTCATTCAAACATTCAACCCAGCATTCAGCAGCATTCAGCAGCATTCAGCAGCGTAGCTTCAGCTGCGGGCATTCACACCCCGCAATTGCTTCAGCAATTGCTCTTCTAGTATTACATTTAAAACCCCCCTACTCAAAACTTTGAACTGCTACTCCTCCCGCACCGCTGGTCGTGAGAAACGCTGCTCTGCTAAAACGACTGCTCGGCCGGGAATGGTGTGCTTGTATTCAGAATTTTGATATTCCTTATAATTTCCGAGTTATGGCCCATAATCCATTTCAAAATTTCCCATAGGAAATGAATGGGGCTTCAGACTTTTTCAGTCATTTAACCTCACTGAACAAACACTCACAGCTTCCTCATAGTTGGGCTTAGAAACTCCATTCAACTTGGAAAACGCAGCAAATTTTCCTGGCTATATTTTCATAATTCATCATTTATTAAAAATGTATAGTTTATTCAGCATTTTGCCTTATTTCAGACCATGGAAAGCAGAGTTTAACATTGGTGTCTATTATGTGCACTAGAGTGGGAGAACTACACACCTAGAGTGGAGAGCAGCTACTGCATCAGCTGAAAAATATTTTGAAACGCCATTGTGAGGGCTACGTACGCCCCACCGGCATAATTTATACATCAAAACGTTGGAAATTTCTGTCCCGGTCGTAGTGATGTGTCTCTCGTGTCTCTGAGGTTTACAGTTTTGGCTCCAGACCCTTAATTAAGGCGGCACCTCCAAGAATCCCTCCATAGACTGCAATGTTAAATTTCAGAGGAAAAGGCGTGAGGAAGCAGAAAACCTCTCGTGTTTAACCTGCCGCTGTCAGCCTTCTGAGTGGGCTAGAGACATGAAATTTAGACCGCTACGATTCTGAGAGCTCCTGCCACCCACGGTCCAAACCCCAAAGCTGTACTCCTTACGGTTGTGGAGTTATTTAGAGGAGTTCGGCAGGGTCTGACTCAGTTCAAATGAATGGCAGTCTATGGGGACAGAGGCTGGTGCAGGGAGAGGGAGTGAGAAGGGAGGGGCCGTCTCCATGGAAACGGCCCAGCTCTGTGTGTGGCACTTGGGCTGCAGTGAGCATGCCTGTGATACAGGCTTCTGATTGGTCAATGCTCATGATAAAGACAGTGGATGCCATAATCAATCATTCATATACAGACTGACCAGGGGTGTGTCTAGACTTTTCATAGGGGTGGCCCTGGCCCAAGGGGGCCCAAGTCAATCAGGGGTGGCAAGCAGAATTAAATTCAAACATTTTCAAATGTGTTAAATTCAAACATTTTCACCATTCAGCTTTTAAATTGAAATTCATGAATTAAACATTCATAATTTTTCAACATTCATTCTACTTCACCTTCATACTGCTACATTCAACCCAGCATTAGCAGTTTGGCTTCAGCTTTTATTTTCAAAATTTCAATTCATACAATTCATTCTCATTCAAACATTCAACCCAGCATTCAGCAGTTTAGCTTCAGCTCAGCAGCATTCAGCATTAGCATTCAGCAGCGTAGCTTCAGCTGCGGGCATTCACACCCCGCAATTGCTTCAGCAATTGCTCTTCTAGCTGGGTGTGAATGCCCCAAGCATTCACAACCTATGTTATCCTGTACCTTTTATTATTATTATTCAACACGACTAGTTTTCCTTGGACCGCTTTCTTCTCCCACAGCTGGTCAAGCTAGAAACTGAAACGAACTTCAAACGTGCGTCTTCCGAATGGTGTGCTTGTATTCAGAATTTTGATATTCCTTCATAATTTCCTGAGTTATGGACCATAATCCATTTCAAAATTTCCCATAGGAAATGAATGGGGCTTCAGACTTTTTCAGTCATTTAACCTCACTGAACAAACACTCACAGCTTCCTCGTAGTTGGGCCTAGAAACTCCATTCAACTTGGAAAACGCAGCAAATTTTCCTGGCTACATATTCATAATTCATCATTTATTAAAAATGTATCGTTTATTCAGCATTTTGCCTTATGTCAGACCATGAAATCTTCAAAAATCAGCCTTTAACATGGGTGTTCATTGCGTGCACTAGAGTGGGAGAACTACACACCTAGAGTGGAGAGCAGCTTCTGCATCAGCTGAAAATATTTTGAAACGGTGATTGCGAGGGCTACGACGCCCCACCGACATAATTTATACATCAAAACGTTGGAAATTTCTGTCCCGGTCGTATTGATGTTCCTCACATGCCTGTGAGGTTTATAGTTTTGGCTCCAGATCCTTAATTAGGGCGGCACCTCCAGAAATCCCTCCATAGACTGCAATGTTAAATTTCAGAGGAAAAGGCGTGAGAAGGCAGAAAAACCTCTTGTGTTTAACCTGCCGCTGTCAGCCTTCTGAGTGGGCTAGAGACATAAAATTCACATCGCTATGATCATCGCGAGCTCCTGCCACCCACGGTCCAAACCCCAAAGCTGTACTCCTTACGGTTGTGGAGTTATTTAGAGGAGTTTGGCAGGGTCTGACTCAGTTCAAATGAATGGCAGTCTATGGGGACAGAGGCTGGTGCAGGGAGAGGGAGGAGAAGGGAGGCCGTCTCCATGGAAACGACCCAGCTCTGTGTGTGGCACTTGGGCTGCAGTGAGCATGTCTGTGATACAGGCTTCTGATTGGTCAATGCTCATGATAAAGACAGTGGATGCCATAATCAATCATTCATATACAGACTGACCAGGGGTGCGTCTAGACTTTTTCATAGGGGTGGCCCTGGCCCAAGGGGGGCCCAAGTCAGTCAGGGGTGGCCAGCAGAGTTATATGATATGCATGCACCTCCTCAACGTAGCATTGTTAAATTCAAACATTTTCACCATTCAGCTTTTACATTCAAATTCATGGATTATACATTCATAATTTTCCAACATTCGTTCTGCTTAACCTTCATATTACTACATTCAACTCAGTTTGCCTTAGGCTTTTATTTTCAAAGTTTCCATTCATACAATTCATTCTCATTCAAACATTCAACCCAGCATTCAGCAGTTTGGCTTCAGCTTTCATTTTCAAAATTTCAATTGCATACAATTCATTCTCATTCATACATTCAACCCAGCATTAGCATTCAGCAGCGTAGCTTCAGCTGCGGGTATTCACACCCGCAATTGCTTCAGCAATTGCTCTTCTAGTATTACATTTAAAACCCCTACTCAAAACTTTGAACCGCTACTCCTCCCGCACCGCTGGTCGAGAAACGCCGCTCCCACGCCAAAACGACCGGCTCGGCCGGGAATGGTGTGCTTGTATTCAGAATTTTGATATTCCTTATAATTTCCGAGTTATGGACCATAATCCATTTCAAAATTTCCCATAGGAAATGAATGGGGCTTCAGACTTTTTCAGTCATTTAACCTCACTGAACAAACACTCACAGCTTCCTCGTAGTTGGGCCTAGAAACTCCATTCAACTTGGAAAACGCAGCAAATTTTCCTGGCTACATTTTCATAATTCATCATTTATTAAAAATGTATAGTTTATTCAGCATTTTGCCTTATGTCAGACCATGGAGAGCAGAGTTTAACATGGGTGTCTATTATGCACACTAGAGTGGGGAGAACTACACACCTAGAGTGGAGAGCAGCTTCTGCATCAGCTGAAAAATATTTTAAAACGGCGATTGCGAGGGCTACGCACGCCCCACCGACATAATTTATACATCAAAATGTTGGAAATTTCGCCCGGTCGTAGTGATGTGCCTCTGGTGTCTGTGAGGTTTATAGTTTTGGCTCCAGACCCTTAATTAGGGGGGCACCTCCAAGAATCCCTCCATAGACTGCAATGTTAAATTTCAGAGGAAAAGGCGTGAGGAAGCAGAGAAACCTCTGGTGTTTAACCTGCCGCTGTCAGCCTTCTGAGTGGGCTAGAGACATGAAATTTAGACCGCTATGATCCTCGGGAGCTCCTGCCGCCCACGGTCCAAACCCCAAAGCTGTACTCCTCACGGTTGTGGAGTTATTTAGAGGAGTTCGGCAGGCTCTGACTCAGTTCAAATGAATGGCAGTCTATGGGGACAGAAGCTGGTGCAGGGAGAGGGAGTGAGAAGGGAGGGGCCGCCTCCATGGAAACGGCCCAGCTCTGTGTGTGGCACTTGGGCTGCAGTGAGCATGTCTGTGATACAGGCTTCTGATTGGTCAGTGCTAATTATATACTTCACCATGTGTATATTTCACCATTCAGCTTTTAAATTCAAATTCATGGATTATACATTCATAATTTTTCAACATTCATTCTGCTTAACCTTCATATTACTACATTCAACCCAGCATTCAGCAGTTTGCTTAGGCTTTTATTTTCAAAGTTTCTATTCATACAATTCATTCTCCTTCAAACATTCAACCCAGCTGCTCAGCAGTTTGCTTAGGCTTTTATTTTCAAAGTTTCAATTCATACAATTCATTCTCATTCAAACATTCAACCCAGCATTCAGCAGTTTGGCTTCAGCTTTCATTTTCAAAATTTCAATTCGTACAATTCATTCTCAGTCATACATTCAACCCAGCATTAGCATTCGGCAGCGTAGCTTCAGCTGCGGGCATTCACACCCGCAATTGCTTCAGCAATTGCTCTTCTAGTTGGTGTGAATGCCCCAAGGCATTCACACCTATGTTATCCTACCTTTATTCTTATTATTTTTCTTCCGCCACTTTTTGGCTCGCTTCTTCTCCCACAAATTTCAACCTAGAAACTTCAAACCAACTTCAAAACGTATGGCTTCATCGGGACACGTGTGCTATTACTTTTCATAACCGTAACCTTCATAATTTCCGAGTTATTAACCATAATTCATAAAAATTTCCCATTGAAAATGAATGGGGAGAGCTTCAAACTTCAAAAATTTTCAACCTCAAACAAACCTTCATAACTCTTTCATACTTTCACTTAGAAACTTCATTCAACTTTCAAAACGCGGTGAATTTTTCCTGGCTACATATTCATAATTCATCTTCAATTCAAAAATGTACGGTTCATTCACAATTTCGACTTATGTCAGACCATGAAATCTTCAAAAATCAGCCTTTAACATGGGTGTCTATTATGCGTGCACTAGAGTGGGAGAACTACACACCTAGAGTGGAGAGCAGTGTCTGAAGCGCCTGAAAAAATATTTTTAAATCGCGATTGTGAGGGCTACGTACATCCCACGGACATAATTTTTACATCAAAACGTTGGAAATCTTGTCCCGATCGTAGCGATGTGTCTCTCGTGTCTGTGAGGTTTGTAGTTTTGCCTCCAGACCCTTAATTAGGGCGGCACCTCCAGAAATCCCTCCATAGACTGCAATGTTAATTTTCAGAGGAAAAGGCGTGAGGAAGCAGAGAAACCTCTTGTGTTTAACCTGCCGCTGTCAGCCTTCTGAGTGGGCTAGAGACATGAAATTTAGACCGCCACGATCCTCGGGAGCTCCTGCCGCCACGGTCCAAACCCCAAAGCTGTACTCCTCACGGTTTTGGAGTTATTTAGAGGAGTTTGGCAGGGTCTGACTCAGTTCAAATGAATGGCAGCCTAAGGGGGCAGAAGGAGACAGAGGCTGGTGCAGGGAGAGGGAGTGAGAGGGGAGGGGCCGTCTCCATGGAAACGGCCCAGCTGTGTGTGTGGCACTTGGGCTGCAGTGGCCATGCCTGTGATACAGGCTTCTGATTGGTCAATGCTAATTATATACTTCACCATGTATATATTTCACCATTCAGCTTTTAAATTCAAATTCATTAATTATACATTCATAATTTTTCAACATTCATTTTGCTTAACCTTCATACTACTACATTCAACCCAGCATTCAGCAGTTTGGCTTCAGCTTTTATTTTCAAAGTTTCTATTCATACAATTCATTCTCATTCAAACATTCAACCCAGCATTCAGCAGTTTGGCTTCAGCTTTTATTTTCAAAATTTTAATTCATGCAATTCATTCTCATTCAAACATTCAACCCAGCATTAGCATTCGGCAGCGTAGCTTCAGCTGCGGGCATTCACACCCGCAATTGCTTCAGCAATTGCTCTTCTAGTTGGTGTGAATGCCCAAAGCATTCACACCTATGTTCTCCTACCTTTATTATTATTATTCTTCCCCCCACTTTTTCGCCGCGCTTCTTCTCCCACAGTTTTCAAGCTAGAAACTTCAAACGAACTTCAAAACGTGCGCCTTCATCGGGAATGGTGTGCTATTACTTTTCATAACCATAACCTTCATAATTTCCGAGTTATTAACAATAATTCAAAAAATTTTCCCATTGAAATGAATGGGGAGAGCTTCAGATTCAGACATTTTCAAACATTTTCCTTCAGCGAACAAACCTTCATAACTCCTTCATACTTTCACTTAGAAACTTCATTCAACTTTCAAAACGCAGTGAATTTCCTGGCTACATATTCATAAATCATCTTCTATTCAAAAATGTACGGTTCATTCACAATTTCATCATATCTCAGACCATGAAATCTTCAAAAATCAGCTTTTAACATGGGTGTCTATTATGCACTAGAGTGGGAGAACTACACACCTAGAGTGGAGAGCAGTGTCTGAAGCGCCTGAAAAAATATATTTAAATCGCGATTGTGAGGGCTACGTACACCCCACGGACATAATTTTTACATCAAAACGTTGGAAATCTTGTCCCGATCGTAGCGATGTGTCTCTCGTGTCTGTGAGGTTTATAGTTTTGGCTCCAGACCCTTAATTATGGCGGCACCTCCAGAAATCCCTCCATAGACTGCAATGTTAAATTTCAGAGGAAAAGGCGTGAGGAAGCAGAAAAACCTCTTGTGTTTAACCTGCTGCTGTCAGCCTTCTGAGTGGGCTAGAGACATGAAATTTACACCGCTGCGACCCTCGCGAGCTCCTGCCGCCTACGGCCCAAACCCCAAAGCTGTACTCCTCACGGTTTTGGAGTTATTTAGAGGAGTTCGGCAGGGTCTGACTCAGTTCAAATGAATGGCAGCCTAAGGGGACAGAAGCTGGTGCAGGGAGAGGGAGTGAGAAGGAGGGCCGTCTCCATGGAAACGGCCCAGCTCTTGGCAGTTGACCTCAAGTGACCCTGCCTGGGGCTTATACAGGCTTCTGATCGATCAATGCTCATGATACAGAGAGAGGATGACCTCATCACTCACACACACACACAGACCGACCAGGGGCGTGTCTAGACTTTTGTAAAGGGGGGGCCCACGTCATGCAGGGGTGGCCAGCAGAATTAGGTCAAACTCCAGAGGGGTGACTGTTTCCTCACAGGAAGCTGTGTCTATGACTGTCCTTTCAAAATAAAAGTCCCGAATTCTGATTGAGTCTTCACAGGAAACAAAGTCAGGCACGCACGTGCGTGCTTCGTGTGTGTGTTCGATTGCAACATGGATCTGGAACAGGCACCCATTTAACGTTCAACTTTTGAATAAAATTCAAACATTTTCACCATTCAGCTTTTAAATTCAAATTCATGGATTATGCATTCATAATTTTTCAACGTTCATTCTGCTTAACCTTCATACTACTACATTCAACCCAGCATTCAGCAGTTTGGCTTAGGCTTTCATTTTCAAAGTTTCTATTCATACAATTCATTCTCATTCATACATTCAACCCAGCATTAGCATTCAGCAGCGTAGCTTCAGCTGCGGGCATTCACACCCGCAATTGCTTCAGCAATTGCTCTTCTAGTATTACATGTGAATAAAACCACACCTATGTTATCCTACCTTTAACTTATTACTTCCCGCGCTCGCTTCCTCCCACAAATTCAAGCTAGAAACTTCAAACCAACTTCAAAACGCGCGCCTTCATCGGGAATGGTGTGCTTGTATTCAGAATTTTGATATTCCTTATAATTTCCGAGTTATGGACCATAATCCATTTCAAAATTTCCCATAGGAAATGAATGGGAGAGCTTCAGACTTTTTCAGTCATTTAACCTCACTGAACAAACACTCACAGCTTCCTCGTAGTTCTGCCTAGAAACTCCATTCAACGTGTAAAACGCAGGAAATTTTCCTGGCTACATTTTCATAATTCATCATTTATTAAAAATGTATAGTTTATTCAGCATTTCGCCTTATGTCAGACCATGGAGAGCAGAGTTTAACATGGGTGTCTATTATGGCACTAGAGTGGGAGAACTACACACCTAGAGTGGAGAGCAGTGTCTGAAGCGCCTGAAAAAATATTTTTAAATCGCGATTGTGAGGGATACGTACATCCCACGGACATAATTTTTACACCAAAACGTTGGAAATCTTGTCCCGATCGTAGCGATGTGTCTCTCGTGTCTGTGAGATCTATAGTTTTGGCTCCAGACCCTTAACTAGGGCGGCACCTCCAGAAATCCCTCCATAGACTGCAATGTTAAATTTCAGAGGAAAAGGCGTGAGGAAGCAGAGAAACCTCTCGTGTTTAACCTGCCGCTGTCAACCTTCTGAGTGGGCTAGAGACATGAAATTTACACCGCTGCAATCATCGCAGCTCCTGCCACCCACGGTCCAAACCCCAAAGCTGTACTCCTCACGGTTTTGGAGTTATTTAGAGGAGTTGGGCAGGGTCTGACTCAGTTCAAATGAATGGCAGTCTATGGGGACAGAAGCTGGTGCAGGGAGAGGGAGTGAGAAGGGAGGGGCCGTCTCCATGGAAACGGCCCAGCTCTGTGTGTGGCACTTGGGCTGCAGTGAGCATGTCTGTGATACAGGCTTCTGATTGGTCAATGCTCATGATAAAGAGAGTGGATGCCATAATCAATCATTCATATACAGACTGACCAGGGGTGCGTCTAGACTTTTTCATAGGGGTGGCCCTGGCCCAAGGGGGGCCCAAGTCAGTCAGGGGTGGCCAGCAGAGTTATATGATATGCATGCACCTCCTCAACGTAGCATTGTTAAATTCAAACATTTTCACCTTTCAGCTTTTACATTCAAATTCATGGATTATACATTCATAATTTTCCAACATTCGTTCTGCTTAACCTTCATATTACTACATTCAACTCAGTTTGCCTTAGGCTTTTATTTTCAAAATTTCAATTCATACAATTCATTCTCATTCAAACATTCAACCCAGCATTCAGCAGTTTGGCTTCAGCTTTCATTTTCAAAATTTCAATTCGTACAATTCATTCTCATTCATACATTCAACCCAGCATTAGCATTCGGCAGCGTAGCTTCAGCAGCGGGCATTCACACCCGCAATTGCTTCAGCAATTGCTCTTCTAGTATTACATTTAAAACCCCCCTACTCAAAACTTTGAACCGCTACTCCTCCCGCACCGTTGGTCGTAGAAACGCTGCTCCCACGCCAAAACGACTGCTCGGCCGGGAATGGTGTGCTTGTATTCAGAATTTTGATATTCCTTATATTTTCCGAGTTATGGCCCATAATCCATTTCAAAATTTCCCATAGGAAATGAATGGGGCTTCAGACTTTTTCAGTCATTGAACCTCACTGAACAAACGCTCACAGCTTCCTCGTAGTTCTGCCTAGAAACTCCATTCAACGTGTAAAACGCAGGAAATTTTCCTGGCTACATTTTCATAATTCATCATTTATTAAAAAAATGTATAGTTTATTCAGCATTTCGCCTTATGTCAGACCATGGAGAGCAGAGTTTAACATGGGTGTCTATTAAGTGCACTAGAGTGGGAGAACTACACACCTAGAGTGGAGAGCAGCTTCTGAATCAGCTGAAAAAATATTTTGAAACGGTGATTGCGAGGGCTACGTACGCCCCACTGACATAATTTATACATCAAAACGTTGGAAATTTCATCCCGATCGTAGCGATGTGCCTCTCATGCCTGTGAGATTTATAGTTTTGGCTCCAGACCCTTAATTAGGTGGGCACCTCCAGAAATCCCTCCATAGACTGCAATGTTAAATTTCAGAGGAAAAGGCGTGAGAGAGCAGAAAACCTCTTGTGTTTAACCTGCCGCTGTCAGCCTTCTGAGTGGGCTAGAGACATAAAATTCACATCGATGCGATCATCGCGAGCTCCTGCCGCCCACGGTCCAAACCCCAAAGCTTTACTCCTTACGGTTGTGGAGTTATTCAGAGGAGTTTGGCAGGGTCTGACTCAGTTCAAATGAATGGCAGTCTATGGGGACATAAGCTGGTGCAGGGAGAGGGAGTGAGAAGGAGGGGCCGTCTCCATGGAAACGGCCCAGCTCTGTGTGTGGCACTTGGGCTGCAGTGAGCATGTCTGTGATACAGGCTTCTGATTGGTCAATGCTCATGATAAAGACAGTGGATGCCATAATCAGTCATTCATATACAGACTGACCAGGGTGTGTCTAGACTTTTTCATAGGGTGGCCCTGGCCCAAGGGGGGCCCAAGTCAGTCAGGGGTGGCCAGCAGAGTTATATGATATGCATGCATCTCCCTCAACATAGCATTGTTAAATTCAAACATTTTCACCATTCAGCTTTTACATTCAAATTCATGGATTATACATTCATCATTTTTCAACATTCATTCTGCTTAACCTTCATACTACTACATTCAACCCAGCATTCAGCAGTTTGGCTTAGGCTTTTATTTTCAAAATTTCTATTCATACAATTCATTCTCATTCATACATTCAACCCAGCATTCAGCAGTTTGGCTTCAGCTTTTATTTTCAAAATTTCAATTGCATACAAATTCATTCTCATTCAAACATTCAACCCAGCATTCAGCAGCATTCAGCAGCATTCAGCAGCGTAGCTTCAGCTGCGGGCATTCACACCCCGTAATTGCTTCAGCAATTGCTCTTCTAGTATTACATTTAAAACCCCCCTACTCAAAACTTTGAACCGCTACTCCTCCCGCACCATTGGTCGTAGAAACGCCGTCTCCTCAAGGCTGCCAAAACGACTGGCTCGGCCGGGAATGGTGTGCTTGTATTCAGAATTTTGATACTCCTTATAATTCCTGAGTTATGGCCCATAATTCATTTCAAAATTTCCCATAGGAAATGAATGGGGCTGGCTCAGGACTTCAGAGTTTCTCAGTCATTTAACCTCATCGAACAAACACTCACAGCTCCCTCGTAGTTGCACCTAGAAACTCCATTCAACTTGGAAAACGCAGCAAATTTTCCTGGCTACATTTTCATAATTCATCATTTATTAAAAATGTATAGTTTATTCAGCATTTTGCCTTATTTCAGACCATGGAAAGCAGAGTTTAACATTGGTGTCTATTATGCACTAGAGTGGGAGAACTACACACCTAGAGTGGAGAGCAGCTACTGCATCAGCTGAAAAATATTTTGAAACGGCCATTGCGAGGGCTACGTACGCCCCACCGGCATAATTTATACATCAAAACGTTGGAAATCTTGTCCCGATCGTGTGTCTCTCATGTCTGTGAGATTTATAGTTTTGGCTCCAGACCCTTAATTAGGGCGGCACCTCCAGAAATCCCTCCATAGACTGCAATGTTAATTTTCAGAGGAAAAGGCGTGAGGAAGCAGAGAAACCTCGTGTTTAACCTGCCGCTGTCAGCCTTCTGAGTGGGCTAGAGACATGAAATTTAGACCGCTGCGATCCTCGGGAGCTCCTGCCGCCCACGGTCCAAACCCCAAAGCTGTACTCCTCACGGTTTTGGAGTTATTTAGAGGAGTTTGGCAGGGTCTGACTCAGTTCAAATGAATGGCAGTCTATGGGGACAGAAGCTGGTGCAAGGAGAGGGAGTGAGAAGGGAGGGGCCGTCTCCATGGAAACGGCCCAGCTCTGTGTGTGGCACTTGGGCTGCAGTGAGCATGTCTGTGATACAGGCTTCTGATTGGTCAATGCTCATGATAAAGACAGTGGATGCCATAATCAATCATTCATATACAGACTGACCAGGGGTGTGTCTAGACTTTTTCATAGGGTGGCCCTGGCCCAAGGGGGGCCCAAGTCAGTCAGGGGTGGCAAGCAGAATTAAATTCAAACATTTTCAAATGTGTTAAATTCAAACATTTTCACCATTCAGCTTTTAAATTGAAATTCATGAATTAAACATTCATAATTTTTCAACATTCATTCTACTTCACCTTCATACTGCTACATTCAACCCAGCATTAGCAGTTTGGCTTCAGCTTTTATTTTCAAAATTTCAATTCATACAATTCATTCTCATTCAAACATTCAACCCAGCATTCAGCAGCATTCAGCAGCATTCAGCAGCGTAGCTTCAGCTGCGGGCATTCACACCCGCAATTGCTTCAGCAATTGCTCTTCTAGTATTACATTTAAAACCCCCCTACTCAAAACTTTGAACCGCTACTCCTCCCGCACCGTTGGTCGTAGAAACGCCGTTCCCGCGCCAAAACGACCGGCTCGGCCGGGAATGGTGTGCTTGTATTCAGAATTTTGATATTCCTTATAATTTCCGAGTTATGGACCATAATCCATTTCAAAATTTCCCATAGGAAATGAATGGGGCTTCAGACTTTTTCAGTCATTTAACCTCACTGAACAAACACTCACAGCTTCCTCATAGTTGGGCTTAGAAACTCCATTCAACTTGGAAAACACAGCAAATTTTCCTGGCTACATTTTCATAATTCATCATTTATTAAAAAAATGTATAGTTTATTCAGCATTTTGCCTTATTTCAGACCATGGAAAGCAGAGTTTAACATGGGTGTCTATTGCGTGCACTAGAGTGGGAGAACTACACACCTAGAGTGGAGAGCAGCTACTGCATCAGCTGAAAAAATATTTTTGAAACGGCCATTGCGAGGGCTACGTACGCCCCACCGGCATAATTTATCCATCAAAACGTTGGAAATTTCGTCCCGATCGTAGCGATGTGCCTCTCATGCCTGTGAGATTTAAAGTTTTGGCTCCAGACCCTTAATTAGGGCAGCACCTCCAAGAATCCCTCCATAGACTGCAATGTTAAATTTCAGAGGAAAAGGCGTGAGGAAGCAGAGAAACCTCTGGTGTTTAACCTGCCGCTGTCAGCCTTCTGAGTGGGCTAGAGACATGAAATTTACACCGCTGCGATCCTCGGGAGCTCCTGCCGCCCACGGTCCAAACCCCAAAGCTGTACTCCTTACGGTTGTGGAGTTATTTAGAGGAGTTCGGCAGGCTCTGACTCAGTTCAAATGAATGGCAGTCTATGGGGACAGAGGCTGGTGCAGGGAGAGGGAGTGAGAAGGGAGGGGCCGTCTCCATGGAAACGGCCCAGCTCTGTGTGTGGCACTTGGGCTGCAGTGAGCATGCCTGTGATACAGGCTTCTGATTGGTCAGTGCTAATTATATACTTCACCATGTATATATTTCACCATTCAGCTTTTAAATTCAAATTCATGGATTATACATTCATAATTTTTCAACATTCATTCTGCTTAACCTTCATACTACTACATTCAACCCAGCGTTCAGCAGTTTGCTTAGGCTTTTATTTTCAAAGTTTCTATTCATACAATTCATTCTCATTCAAACATTCAACCCAGCATTCAGCAGTTTGGCTTCAGCTTTCATTTTCAAAATTTCAATTCATACAATTCATTCTCATTCATACATTCGACCCAGCATTAGCATTCGGCAGCAGCGTAGCTTCAGCTGCGTGGTATTCATCACACCCGCAATTGCTTCAGCAATTGTTTCTTCTAGTTGGTGTGAATGCCCCAAGGCATTCACACCTATGTTCTCCTACCTTTATTATTATTATGTGCCTGCCGTCGAGCAAGGCTGGCTGGCCAGCCTTGAGCACGGCGGCACATATTACTATTCCTTTGGGGGTTCCCCAAGTGTCTTAGCATTCATGGCAGGCTTAAGCCTGCCATGAATGCTTGTAGTAGGTCCAAACCACACATAAATGATGAAAAATGATAAAAAATCCAAAAAATCCATCCCAAAATCATAAAAACACTGTATTTTAGCCAGCAACGCGCTTATTAGTATCCAGGACGAGGTTTATTTTTTTTTTTATTATTATTATTTTTATTATAGACACATTTTCGGCAATTAATGCGGTCGCACCGTAAGGTGCACCCAGGCATATGATATATCAAAACGTGCGCCTCGATCGTGCCATGAGTGCTATTACTTTTCTTCGTCAAAGCCGTTACCATGGCGACGCTTAGACCCCAAAACCGATTTAAAATTTCCCATTGAAATGAATGGGAAAACGAGGTCAGACTTTCAAATTTTTTTTCTTCATCGAACAAACAGTCACAGCTCCCTCATGCTTTCACCTAGAAACTCCATTCAACTTTCAAAACGCAGCAAATTTTCCTGGCAACATATTCATAATTCATCTTCAATTAAAAAAATGTATAGTTTCTTCAGCATTTCAACTTTTTCTAGACCATGAAATCTTCAAAAATCAGAGCTTAACATGGGTGTCTATTGCGTGCACTAGAGTGACACAACTACACACCTAGAGTGGAGAGCCGTTTCAGAATCGTCTGAAAAAAATATTTTTAAATCGCGATTGTGAGGGCCACGTTCACTCCACTGACATAATTTTTACAGCAAAACGTTGGAAATTTCGTCCCGGTCGTAGCAATGTGTCTCTTGTGTCTCTGAGATTTATGGTTTTGGCTCCAGACCCTTAATTAGGGCAGCACCTCCAAAAATCTCTCCATTGGGCCCAATGTTAATTTTCAGAGGAAAAGGCGTGAGAAAGCAGGAAAACCTCTTGTGTTTAACCTGCCGCTGACGGGCTTCTGAGTGGGCTAGAGACATAAAATTTACATCGCTGCGATCCTCGCGAGCTCCTGCCGCCTCTCGTCCAAACCCCAAAGCCGTACTCCTTACGGTTCTTGAGTTATTCAGAGGAGTTTGACAGGGTCCGACTCAGCTTGAAATCAATGGCAGTCAGTGGGAGCCAGTGTGGGGGACAGACCAGGGGCGCGCCTAGACTTTTCCATAGGGGTGCCCCATGGGGTGTCGAAGCCATGCAGGGGTGGCCAGCAGAATTAGGTGATATGCATGAACCTCCATCACCATAGCATCATTCACATGCAAAAAGCTAAGCTCTACTGCTTATAGTTTTTTTTATACGAGAGGTGATTCGACAGGTCAGCTCATAATCAGAAGCATAGTGTGACAGAGCAGCTGTGTGTGTGTGGTATTTGAACTGAAGGGACCCTGTCTGTGATATGATGCACAGGTCAATGCTGATGATACAGAGAGTGGGTGACATCATTGATCACACACACAGACAGGAAGCTCAGGCTGTTTCCTTCAAAATAAAAGTCTGTTTTTTCAAAATAAAAGCCCCCAACTTCAGAGGGGTAACTTTTTTCCTCACGGGAAGCTGTGGCCATGACTGTCCTTTCAAAATAAAAGCCCGAACTCTGATTTGATCTTCACAGGAAACAAGGTGTGTTTTTGCAACAGGAACTCAGACAGGCACGCACGTAGTGCGTGCTTCGTGCAGGAGAGGGTCAGCATGCATCAGGCTGGGCCTACATGGCCCGGCCGCGTGGGTCCGGCGTCATGTGTGCAGGCACATATTAAAATTTCTTCAGGAATTTTAGTCTAGTTATTATTTTTCTTCTACCTCGTTTTTCGCCGCGCTTCTTCTCCCACAGTTTTCAAGCTAGAAACTTCAAACCAACTTCAAAACGTGCGTCTTCATCAGGACATTATTGCTTGTATTTTTCTAAGCCATAACCTTCATAATTTCCGAGTTATTAACAATAATTCAAAAAATTTTCCCATTGAAAATGAATGGGAGAGCTTCAAATTTAAAAAATTTTCAGCCTCGAACAAACCTTCATAACTCCTTCATACTTTCACTTAGAAACTTCATTCTACTTTCAAAACGCGGCAAATTTTCCTGGCTACATATTCATAATTCATCTTCAATTCAAAAAATGTACGGTTCATTCACAATTTCAGCATATCTCAGACCATGAAATCTTCAAAAATCAGCCTTTAACATGGGTGTCTATTGCGTGCACTAGAGTGGGAGAACTACACACCTAGAGTGGAGAGCAGTGTCTGAAGCGTCTGAAAAAAATATATTTAAATCGCGATTGTGAGGGCTACGTACATCCCACGGACATAATTTTTACATCAAAACGTTGGAAATCTTGTCCCGATCGTAGCGATGTGTCTCTCATGTCTGTGAGATTTATAGTTTTGGCTCCAGACCCTTAATTAGGGTGGCACCTCCAAGAATCCCTCCATAGACTGCAATGTTAAATTTCAGAGGAAAAGGCGTGAGGAAGCAGAGAAACCTCTGGTGTTTAACCTGCCGCTGTCAGCCTTCTGAGTGGGCTAGAGACATGAAATTTAGACCGCCATGATCCTCGGGAGCTCCTGTCGCCACGGTCCAAACCCCAAAGCTGTACTCCTTACGGTTGTGGAGTTATTTAGAGGAGTTTGGCAGGGTCTGACTCAGTTCAAATGAATGGCAGTCTATGGGGACAGAAGCTGGGGCAGGGAGAGGGAGTGAGAAGGGAGGGGCCGTCTCCATGGAAACGGCCCAGCTCTGTGTGTGGCACTTGGGCTGCAGTGAGCATGTCTGTGATACAGGCTTCTGATTGGTCAATGCTAATTATATACTTCACCATGTATACATTTCATCATTCAGCTTTTAAATTCAAATTCATGGATTATACATTCATAATTTTTCAACATTCATTCTGCTTAACCTTCATATTACTACATTCAACCCAGCATTCAGCAGTTTGCTTAGGCTTTTATTTTCAAAGTTTCTATTCATACAATTCATTCTCCTTCAAACATTCAACCCAGCGTTCAGCAGTTTGCTTAGGCTTTTATTTTCAAAGTTTCTATTCATACAATTCATTCTCCTTCAAACATTCAACCCAGCATTAGCATTCAGCAGCGTAGCTTCAGCTGCGGGCATTCACACCCGCAATTGCTTCAGCAATTGCTCTTCTAGTATTACATTTAAAACCCCCCTACTCAAAAATTTGAACCGCTACTCCTCCCGCACCGTTAGTCGTGAGAAACGCCTGCTCCTGCGCCAAAACGACTGCTCGGCCGGAATGGTGTGCTTGTATTCAGAATTTTGATATTCCTTATAATTTCCGAGTTATGGACCATAATTCATTTCAAAATTTCCCATAGGAAATGAATGGGGCTTCAGACTTTCTCAGTGATTTAACCTCACTGAACAAACACTCACAGCTCCTCATAGTGGCACCTAGATACTCCATTCAACTTGGAAAACGCAGCAAATTTTCCTGGCTACATTTTCATAATTCATCATTTATTAAAAAAATGTATAGTTTATTCAGCATTTCGCCTTATGTCAGACCATGGAAAGCAGAGTTAAACATGGGTGTCTATTGCGTGCACTAGAGTGGGAGAACTACACACCTAGAGTGGAGAGCAGCTTCTGCATCAGCTGAAAAAATATTTTGAAACGGCGATTGCTAGGGCTACGACGCCCCAATGGACATAATTTATACATCAAAACGTTGGAAATTTGGTCCCGGTCGTATCGATGTGCCTCACATGCCTGTGAGATTTATAGTTTTGGCTCCAGACCCTTAATTATGGCGGCACCTCCAGAAATCCCTCCATAGACTGCAATGTTAAATTTCAGAGGAAAAGGCGTGAGGAAGCAGAGAAACCTCTCGTGTTTAACCTGCCGCTGTCAGCCTTCTGAGAGGGCTAGAGACATAAAATTTAGACCGCTGCGACCCTCGCAAGCTCCTGCCGCCCACGGTCCAAACCCCAAAGCTGTACTCCTCACGGTTGGGGAGTTATTTAGAGGAGTTCGGCAGGGTCTGACTCAGTTCAAATGAATGGCAGTCTATGGGGACAGAGGCTGGTACAGGGAGAGGGAGTGAGAAGGGAGGGGCCGTCTCCATGGAAACGGCCCAGCTCTGTGTGTGGCACTTGGGCTGCAGTGAGCATGTCTGTGATACAGGCTTCTGATTGGTCAATGCTCATCATAAAGACAGTGGATGCCATAATCAATCATTCATATACAGACTGACCAGGGGTGTGTCTAGACTTTTTCATAGGGGTGGCCCTGGCCCAAGGGGGGCCCAAGTCAATCAGGGGTGGCAAGCAGAATTAAATTCAAACATTTTCAAATGTGTTAAATTCAAACATTTTCACCATTCAGCTTTTAAATTGAAATTCATGAATTAAACATTCATAATTTTTCAACATTCATTCTACTTCACCTTCATACTACTACATTCAACCCAGCATTCAGCAGTTTGGCTTCAGCTTTTATTTTCAAAATTTCAATTCATACAAATTCATTCTCATTCAAACATTCAACCCAGCATTCAGCAGCATTCAGCAGCATTCAGCAGCGTAGCTTCAGCTGCGGGCATTCACACCCGCAATTGCTTCAGCAATTGCTCTTCTAGTATTACATTTAAAACCCCCCTACCCAAAAGTTTGAACCGCTACTCCTCCCGCACCGTTGGTCGTAGAAACGCTGCCTCCTGAAGCAAAACGACTGCCTTTCGGCCGGGAATGGTGTGCTTGTATTCAGAATTTTGATATTCCTTATAATTTCCGAGTTATGGCCCATAATCCATTTCAAAATTTCCCATAGGAAATGAATGGGGCTGGCTCCAGACTTCAGACTTTTTCAGTGATTCAACCTCAGTGAACAAACACTCACAGCTCCCTCATAGTTGGGCCTAGAAACTCCATTCAACTTGGAAAACGCAGCAAATTTTCCTGGCTATATTTTCATAATTCATCATTTCTTAAAAAAATGTACAGTTTATTCAGCATTTTGCCTTATGTCAGACCATGAAATCTTCAAAAATCAGAGTTTAACATGGGTGTCTATTATGCACTAGAGTGGGAGAACTACACACCTAGAGTGGAGAGCAGTGTCTGAAGCGTCTGAAAAATATTTTTAAATCGCGATTGTGAGGGCTACGTACATCCCACGGGCATAATTTTTCACATCAAAACGTTGGAAATCTTGTCCCGATCGTAGCGATGTGTCTCTCATGGCTGTGAGGTTTATAGTTTTGGCTCCAGACCCTTAATTAGGCGGCACCTCCAGAAATCCCTCCATAGACTGCAATGTTAATTTTCAGAGGAAAAGGCGTGAGGAAGCAGAAAAACCTCTTGTGTTTAACCTGCCGCTGTCAGCCTTCTGAGTGGGCTAGAGACATGAAATTTAGACCGCTGCGATCCTCGGAGCTCCTGCCGCCCACGGTCCAAACCCCAAAGCTGTACTCCTCACGGTTTTGGAGTTATTTAGAGGAGTTTGGCAGGGTCTGACTCAGTTCAAATGAATGGCAGCCTAAGGGGGCAGAAGGAGACAGAGGCTGGTGCAGGGAGAGGGAGTGAGAAGGGAGGGCCGTCCTCCATGGAAACGGCCCAGCTGTGTGTGTGGCACTTGGGCTGCAGTGAGCATGTCTGTGATACAGGCTTCTGATTGGTCAATGCTAATTATATACTTCACCATGTATATATTTCACCATTCAGCTTTTAAATTCAAATTCATGGATTATACATTCATAATTTTTCAACATTCATTCTGCTTAACCTTCATACTACTACATTCAACTCAGCATTAGCAGTATGGCTTAGGCTTTTATTTTCAAAGTTTCAATTCATACAATTCATTCTCATTCAAACATTCAACCCAGCATTCAGCAGTTTGGCTTCAGCTTTCATTTTCAAAATTTCAATTCGTACAATTCATTCTCATTCATACATTCAACCCAGCATTCAGCAGTTTGGCTTCAGCTTTCATTTTCAAAATTTCAATTCGTACAATTCATTCTCATTCATACATTCAACCCAGCATTAGCATTCAGCAGCGTAGCTTCAGCTGCTGAGAGCATTCACACCTCGCAATTGCTTCAGCAATTGCTCTTCTAGTATTACATTTAAACCCCTACTCAAAACTTTGAACCGCTACTCCTCCCGCACCGTTGGTCGTAGAAACGCTGCCGTTCGCCAAAACGACTGCCCGGCCGGGAATGGTGTGCTTGTATTCAGAATTTTGATATTCCTTATATTTTCCGAGTTATGGCCCATAATTCATTTCAAAATTTCCCATAGGAAATGAATGGGGCTGGCTCAGGACTTCAGAGTTTCTCAGTCATTTAACCTCACTGAACAAACACTCACAGCTCCTCATAGTGGCACCTAGAAACTCCATTCAACTTGGAAAACGCAGCAAATTTTCCTGGCTACATTTTCATAAATCATTGTCTATTAAAAAATGTATAGTTTATTCAGCATTTCGCCTTATTTCAGACCATGGAAAGCAGAGTTTAACATGGGTGTCTATTATGTGCACTAGAGTGGGAGAACTACACACCTAGAGTGGAGAGCAGCTTCTGCATCAGCTGAAAAATATTTTGAAACGGCGATTGCTAGGGCTACGTACGCCCCACTGACATAATTTATACATCAAAACGTTGGAAATTTCGTCCCGGTCGTATTGATGTGCCTCACATGTCTGTGAGGTTTATAGTTTTGGCTCCAGACCCTTAAATAGGGCAGCACCTCCAAAAATCCCTCCATTGGGCCCAATGTTAAATTTCAGAGGAAAAGGCGTGAGGGAGCAGAGAAACCTCTCTGTGTTTAACCTGCCGCTGTCAGCCTTCTGAGTGGGCTAGAGACATAAAATTGACACCACTGCGATCGCGAGCGCCTGCCGCCAACGGTCCAAACCCCAAAGCTGTACTCCTTACGGTTGGGGAGTTATTTAGAGGAGTTTGGCAGGGTCTGACTCAGTTCAAATGAATGGCAGCCTATGGGGACAGAAGCTGGTGCAGGAGAGGGAGTGAGAAGGGAGGGGCCGTCTCCATGGAAACGGCCCAGCTCTGTGTGTGGCACTTGGGCTGCAGTGAGCATGTCTGTGATACAGGCTTCTGATTGGTCAATGCTCATGATAAAGTGAGTGGATGCCATAATCAATCATTCATATACAGACTGACCAGGGTGCGTCTAGACTTTTTCATAGGGTGGCCCTGGCCCAAGGGGGCCCAAGTCAGTCAGGGTGGCCAGCAGAATTAAATTCAAACATTTTCAAATGTGTTAAATTCAAACATTTTCACCATTCAGCTTTTTAAATTGAAATTCATGAATTAAACATTCATAATTTTTCAACATTCATTCTACTTCACCTTCATACTAC
>JAQQSB010001050.1:0-29119 GCA_029721515.1 Synanceia verrucosa | reverse complement strand
TGTTAATGCAGATGCCATCCTCTGTTTACACTGCAAAACAAATCTACCTACAGGTACAAATAAAGTCACCTAACCTAACCTATAAAACAATCAAATCACATCCACATCCCGGGCTGTAAATAACACCATACAAGTGGAGCAGTGCCTCAGTCATGTCAGGCAGTGGCCCTTACTCCTCTTCCTCCTCTGACTCTGGGATAGTGAAGCCGTTGTCGTCCCACTCCTCACTGTCCTCTGTCTGTGTGTGAAGTGAATCACAGTCCATGGAGGCTAAGCTACAGTACACACATCTACAGCCTGTCTGTGCTGACTTTTCACTGAGAGACGTCTTCCACTGAGGACACTGATGAGCCCTTGTGTAGCCTCCTCTGTCAGGTCACCAAAATCTGTAAATGAAAACAAACAAAACAACTGATACAGAGCATCATTTATTGATTTTAATATCATATTATATAATATTGATAACTTATTGTTTCCATCATATATCAAATACAAACACCAAACATTTGCTGAGTTCAGCAAAACGCATGGCAAGATTTCTAACAATGAAAAATATGAAGGTGTTCTACACATGTAGGACTAAACCTGTTTGCAGAGTGGAGGAAAAGATTCTCCTTTGAAGAGCTCATACATACTGTTGGTTTTGAGGCTCTCCAAAGTCTGTCCTCTGAGTGTCTCCACTTCTTTGACTTCCCTCAGGAGGTAAAAGACGTGCTGAAACATCTCCTTTAACAAGATGCTCTGCTCCTCCTCCAAGCTGCTTTCACCAGCATCACCTGGTCAAAAACAGTCCTCTTCAACATGAAGTTGTTACCTTCCAGATTGAGGAGAGGAATGGAGAAGGGACAAAGGTGTATTTACATGTTATGGCAGAATAATGCTTATTTCTGACACTAATATATTTATGGCCAGAGTACAAAAGTATTAAAACTGTAATTCAATTGCGCATTGACAAAAATACAATAATAATAATTTAAATAAGTGAGGTCGGAACCATTGTTCCATCTGAAAATTGAAAACTGTTCAAAATTTACAACACTAACATACAGTCGCACTCACGGTCATAGAGTGGGAATAGTCTCAAAGATCAACAAGACAAGCTAACTTATTAGCATACCATTTTCATGCCTCTCCCATGGTGGGATGTAACCCTCTGTCAGACTGCACGCCAACTCCTCTTCAATCTGATCTTCAGCCACTGAGTTGTACTGAACAACCTTCTCACGAAGCTTCTTCTTCAGCTCTGTCATTTGTTTTCTCTTTCTTTGTCTCACCTGGTTGCTAAATGCATTGTGGGAGGAAAAGAGAACTGTGTTGTGGTTGATAATCTTTTGTGGTGTAATGGAAATTAACTTAGTTTGAACACAAACCATGCTGACGGTACAGGTCTTGTTTCTTGTGCAAAAGGGTTACACAGTGATGTTCTCAACGTCTGCCCTCATGTCTTCAGTACACCCTGAAGTGGATACTCTCTCTGAATAGGTAAACAATAACAAAAGAGAGAAATGTCATCAATTGGCTCATTTTCAACATAAAGTAATGTGCTATTGTGGATGTGAAGGAATAACATGGACACATGAAAAGACATCAAAGTACAGTTCATTTTTCACCTGTTACCGTCCACTGCCTCACATCACACACCCACTGCTGTAGGGTTTCCTCATCAAGGTTGTGCTCCTTCTTTATGTTTTCGAGAGCGGTAGCTTCAACCTCTGCCCGCTTGGTGATCTTTAAAAGAGAACAAAACAAAAACAAGACAAATGCCACACCATAATGCTAAAACCACCAGTTTAAGTTAAGCTTCCATCAAAACAGATGAGACCTTAGACGACACCATCTGTATCCCAAAAGTAGGTGTTGAGAAAAATTATCTATAAAGCTGTAAAGTCACAATTATATAACAGTACAGATTTTTTTCATAAGTATATAATATGTGTTGAGTCAGGAGAACGATCGGCAGGCATTCAGCATATTTTTTTTCTCTTTTCCCCTTATGTCCAATTTATTTAAAGGGACTGGGTTTAATTAATAATCATATAAATATCAATAGAATAATAATAATACTAATAATAATAGTGCGTTGGGTATCTGCAGGTAGGCAGGAGAGTGAGGGAGGAGCCATTCTGATGAAGTGTGCCAGCAGACAGGTGTGTGGCTTCTTTGTCTGTTCAGTGTGGCATGCTGCTGCAGGGGAGAGACAGCTTGCATCAGTGTTTAGATGAGCATAGAGACGCTGTCGGTATGTCTACATTTTATGAGTTTAAATGATGTTCTCAATCAGTGGGGTGAGTACAAAAGTGTCTTTCCTCTTCTGTTTGCCCTGCTCTGTGGGCACTAGTCAGTTAGTTATTCACTCATTCATTAATTCATTGTGCTCATTGCCAACTAAATGCTGATAGATAAATAAGTAAATAAATAAATAGATGGACAATTAGACTCATAGAGATATAAACAGATAGTATATAAGAATATTGGTTGATTCCTTTTGAAGTCACACTGATTAGTTTATTCACACTGGCTTCCTAATTTCATGTGTGTATATATAGATATATTTTATTTGGTTGAGAGGCAAATTAAAGAACTGAATAGACTTGGTGAATTAATTGCCAAAATAAAATGCCTAATAAATCCAACCTCACTCATAAATTTAACATGATTTTTTTTTTTTGGTTTAAATAATAATATGATATTTAATTTTACCATGATGAAATAAGCTATCAAATATACTATGTTGATAAATCTGCTTATCTAATTTAATGCTCTGTTTCCATTTTAAGGTTATCAATCTATCCCATCCTGTGTGGTATTGAGAGGATAAATAAAGACACAGTGAATGAATGGATGGAGTTGTATCAAGGCCCTCTGTTGTCATCTATGCCCGTTTGAGTTCAGGCAGGCATTGAAGCATTATCCCCAGAGGACTCTACAGTTGATAACTGAAAGGTGGATGAGAAGATAAAAGGCTTTGCACGTCCAAGAGGGCTGTCGACGCAACAATACACAATATACAAACAATACACAACAACAATACACAATATACAAACAATACACAACAACAACAATACACAATATACAAACAATACACAACAACAATACACAATGGACAAACAATACACAACATACAAACAATACACAACAACTAGACACAATATACAAACAATACACAACAACTATACACAATATACAAACAATACACAACAACAATACACAATATACAAACAATACACAACAACTATACACAATATACAAACAATACACAACAACTATACACAATATACAAACAATACACAACAACAATACACAATATACAAACAATACACAACAACAATACACAATATACAAACAATACACAACAACAATACACAATATACAAACAATACACGGCAACAATACACAACAACAATACACAATGTACAAACAATACACAACAACAATACACAATAAACAAATAATACACAACAACAATACACAATGTACAAACAATACACAACAACAATACACAGTATACAAACAATACACAACAACAATACACAATAAACAAACAATACACAACAACAATACACAATATACAAACAATACACAACAACAATACACAATATACAAACAATACACAACAACTGTACACAAACTGAAGGGAGAGAGGTGAGGTGTGTGGGTTGTGGGTGGGGGGAGTGAGAGACAGATCTATAGACAAACAAGAGAGAAAAAGATGGAGTGGCTCTTAAAAGAGCCGTTGGTTTTATATGAGAGTGTGTATGTGTGTGTGTGTGTGTGTGTGTGTGTGTGTGTGCAGTGGTATGAGTGATGCAATAAAGCTGTAATGCAAAAACAACGACGACAATGACAAAAACAACAACAACAACAACCACCACAAACACAACAACAACATTAGAATAATGAGTGAAAAAGTCTGATTTCTTGATCGCTAAACGTCTAAAATAAGAAGAATGAACATGTTATTGTCTTGATTAGTTATGAATTCATCGTTTTGGGCTCATTGACTGTTCCAGCTAGCTAGCTAAATTATTCAGCACCATGCAATGTATTTCTATGTGCCGTAGTTACACTATAATAACTTTGGTTGTGACTGTCCTTACTGCTCTCGGACCGTACACATGAGTGTGAAATGATTTTGCTAGCTGTCTGTGGCGGGAGGTATGTAAAATTACCGGGCAGCGCTGGACTTAGCTAGCTCAATGTGAAGCTAATTGCGGTATGTGAATAAAAGTGAATATGACACACTAACGCAGTGGAATGTCCAGGGATGAAATGCTATCGAGACTGGACCCAAATGAAAGACATGATGGATAATTATCTTTATCTTATTACATATTAACAGTCACTAGTTTGCTGGACATACTTACCAGTGTCGAGTGTCAGATGGAATGAAGAAACACAGAGGGATTGTGGGTAAAATAGCGAGAACGTGACGTGTCGTTGCCGTGGTAACGACCCGAAAGACCCGACCCAACCCGACCTTCTTTCGAGTCATTGGCAATATGAATACAATAATTATTAAAGCAAATACATTTAAAAATATCTGCCTCACAACGCCGTGCCGCATAGACATCTACACATATTTATGTACACAAGGGATGGTTTTATTTCTGGGCTGAAAGCTGGATCTCTACATGAAAATGACGCTTCACTCACAGTTCAATGCGTCTAGATAAAAAAGAAAACTATAAATCAATTGCTGTAATTTTTATTAAATATCAATCAATAAATATGATAAAATAAAGTTTAATGAACCTTAAAACAGACATAAAAGGGTCAGGAAAGTCGTGTGTCCACCACGAGAAACGACCCGTATTAATTTAAACTGGATTCATTTTCCACATTTGGTCTTTGCTGCTTCAAACTGTAATGATCCTCGCTCACTAAACACAGCACACCACCAAACCAAATGATAATAATTTATTTGATCAACAACACATCTGTGTGCTGCAGCTATATAAATATGGCTCAGAGTCCACCTGTGCATAATGGAGCAGGATGGGCTGCTGGATGATCTCTTACTTACTGTTCCTATACATGTAAAAAAACACACACAGATAATATAGAAGGGTTTGCTTGCAGTACATCTTCAAAGTGTGCTTTGGGGAATTTAAAATAACACCACAAAGTATATTTAAAGCATACTTTTATGATTATAAAATGTTACAAGTTAGTCTGAATTAGTATTAAATTGACATACTTCCTAGTACACTACAAGATCATGGTCCATGGTCCGTAGTATACTTGCTATACTTATACTCAAGCATAGGTGATAAAAATGAAGTATATTACTTTATGCTGAGGGAACTGTAGCAGTAATCATGCAGACTTGGAGCAAAGACTCCGCCTAAGAGGACTTTTTCTCGCCAACAAGCATATTGATCTCTGCGTCCGCTGATGTCACTCCACTGATCCCAGAGAGCACGTGGCTACTTTATATTCACGTGCTAATTTGCATTGATCATATGTGGTTGTGTTTGGGTTTAGAGGGAGGGATTTGAGGCGCGCTCATGTCCACCTTTTCTCACTCACGTGTGATTCATGGAGGGAAATTGGTGAACCTGTGTACACACGGAGTTTGATAGATGTGAAAAGTGTTTATATTGTGTTTCACACAATCTCTCCCTCTCTCTGCCAAGCTGCCTGCACTGCCTCTGGCCCTGTATGCTCCACCTCCCCTCTGCCCTGATTGGTGGCCACTAGGACTCCTGGCCACGCCCTCTCCAGCAGTCCGCTCCTCTGATTGGTGCGGCACCTTTCCATCAGACCAATCCCTGCTGTTCAATCAGGCGCATGAGGAACGATGCGACTGGGCGGGGCTTGTGCACAGTGATGTCACTAGTGACGTCACAATCCTCCTGAACCGAGGTTATGAAAAGAGGCAGTTTGCAGAGGTTTTTGACTCCCGGTCCTCAAAGTAATGAGGAGTACTGGGGAGCTCTGACATTTGGTTGTAGAGCTGCTGGAGATCAGTGGGTAGCCTTTTGTGCTACTCCAGTTTATCTCGAGATGCAGATCTCCAGCCTCCTTCCTGTTAGCTCGGAGCTCTCCGGTGTTTCGTTAGAGGCTGGGGGGGGGTAGTGAACAACCCTGAGTTGAGGACTTGTCCCCTACCTGCCTTTCTGTGTCAAACAGAAAACATCAGATTATTCCAGCATATATCACAGCAGCAAAACAGATGGCTAGTTATCTCTAAGTTGACTAGGTAACCAAGGTCAGAGGAGTCTGCCAGCGTTGGCCCTTTGATAAGGCCGATGGCTGAGCGTCAGCAAGACAACAGGCGCCACTGTTAGTTCAGAGCTTAGAATGAGCATGCCCTGACTGTAACGCTACTCAAGAGTAATGTAAGGTTATATACTTGTACTTAACTGGGTGTTACTTTATAAGGCTGAGCACCATAGGGGAAGGTAGGAATATGTGGCGGACTCTGGCAGCTGTACGGTTGTCCACGACAAAGTTCATATTCCTCCTGACATATCAGAATCTTCAATAAATGTTACTTCTTTAATCAACTGCAGAAGACTCCTGGGTGCATCCATTCTTTCCTCATTGACTGTTAAATATTTTCCACGACAAGTTTGATGTGAATATATGACTGTAACAGATTTCCCCGTAAAATCACAGTGCACTACTGGCAGCTATGGTGCAGCAGAGACCTCCTTCTGTATTTACAGTACAGCTAGTTCATTATTTGATCAGAAAAAATAGTGTCTCGCTGCCCCTTAATTTGTGCCATGATCTTAGCGCCGGCCTGTACCAATGCTCGTGGGTCCCTCCAGTTAGTAAAGATTTTCCACTTCTATATTGTTCATGACGCAGAGCTTCTGGCATTTGTCTTTGTCTTGCACTAGTTGTGATACACATGTTGACGGCGTTGATCCTGGCCGCTGTTGATGTGTGGTACACCCGACTTTACATTGACTTAAAATTAAAGGACCACCAGGGTAAACTGTGAAAATATAAATTAATGTTTATACATGCTTCTTACCTGGGTTAACTGTTAAATATTATAATAATATTATATAGTCACAGAATCACTGAGTCACAGTGCAAGTGTGAGAGGGGCTTATGACTCAATATATCTATGTCAACACTACATTTCAGGAGTTTGTTTGCAAAAGCAGAAAAACATCATTGTTAAAGTGTTTTTATTTGACTGATATTTGCTGAGGGCGGCACGGTGGTGCAGTGGTTAGACTGTCGCCTCACAGCAAGAAGGTACCAACTTTAGAACAGCACAACTTTGATCTTCCTTGAAGTACAGGAAAAAACATGACAAAGATAAATCATTGAAAACTGAGTAAGTGGGAGTATGTACAAGAGCCATTCATATGAAGTAATATCAACCCATTTATACAAAGTAATATAAAGTAGAATTCATAAACAACCATCATTTTCATGGAGGATCACCCAGACACTGGATTCTTCAGATACAATGCAACTGATCAGGGTTAGGGGTGGGGTAAGTGAAGAACTACTGATTATCAACACAAAACATGGTATAAGTGGCCTGAAATGACATTTGTGACTTATAATAAGCCAAAACTAAATTGTCACTAAGACATTTGTCCACTATGTCAACCAAAACAGGTTTTAATCATTTTTATGCAGGTGACCATTCATGGCCTCTTGAAATCTATACCTGACACTAGGGGTTGGTCAAGAAAGGTAAAGCTTTAAATTTTGTCATAGAGGTAAACCAAATACATCATCGGAAAGGTCTTATCAAGGAGGATAGTATGATGTCAGTCTAAGGGCTCTATGCCAGTCCTGCTTTGAACTATTGACCTTTGAACTCTGCATTTTCTAAGTCATCTAGCTCAACAACAGAATTACCTACAATCATGACATTTGACATTTGACATGCTAAATTTCTCTCACATTTCCTCCCTTTTGTTCCTACAGGAACACCTAAGTAAATACAAAGTTTACTGAAAGCATCAAACATCAGATTGAACCTTCCGCAGGTTGTTAAGATCTAACATCATTAAGATGTCAGTAACAGGAAAAAGTTGCATTTGTTCTTGCGAGAATAGAACTCTCTGTTTATAACAAAGCTGAGACAGACAGAACGGGATTGTAGAATTACACAAGTGATATTACATTACTGTATATTAATCAGTACAGATAACAACCATCATCCACGATGAAAGAAAAGACTCTTTCATTATAACTTTATGATTCTCAAATGTCCATGCTGTAAAACAAACAGATCCAATGCATCTCAGTTCTTCTCAGAGGTCACACCTATCAATGGTTACACCGCAAATTCAGGCAAAACCCTTTTCTAGGGAAAAATTCCTGAATGACCCTCTCATAGAGCCCAGAGGAGAAAAACCCCATCGGTTGTCAGATGAGGGGAAAACACCTCCGTGGTCTCCATGGGAACGATCACCATTCTGGGCTTGCAGTGAACCTGGTTGTAACACAGAATAAACAGACATTAGAATCATCATAAAGGCATTATAATCACATGAATATTTATGAAAATGTTGAAAAGTTGACTGTATGCTGGTGCAGATGTCTTTAGATTTCTTTGTTTCTTGTCCGCTGTTCTGGCATCATGGTTTCGTTGGAACAGAGCGTTTACTTTCACCATCTGTTCAGTTGGTGACTTGGCACGTCACATGTAGCAGGGAGCGCTTTTACCTCCTCCTGATATTGTGGATCTCCAGGTGGTGGGTCAGTTGGAGCTGGTACTTTTGCAGTGGGACGTGTAGATTCATGTTGCTCTTTCTGCAACCTTCACTGTTGTGTCCGTGGTGAGGAGGATCTGGAACGGGCCTTGCCAGCGTCTGTGTTTCCAGCTTTTCCTTCTGAAGTCTTTCATGACCACGTAGTCTCCTGGTTGGAGCCGATGCAGTGGACCTTCAGCTTGACCAGGGAGTGCAGCAGACACTTGTTGTCTCAGTGATGGCTCCCTTTATTAACATCATTGCTCGTCGTCAGATCCTGGTGGTAGGATGGACAGCAGTCCCTCCATTTCAGCTGAACACTGGGCCATCTTCTTTTCCAGTTGAAATCAATCTGACCCCTTTTGAGGTACACTGGTTAAACTGGCTGTCTGTATCCTGGATGTCTCATTTCCACCTGCCTCCAGTGTGTCTGCAAAATACAATAATAGCAAAACAACACAACAAGCAACAATAGCAGACATAGATAAAACAATCCATTAAGTGTTATTTTACTCAAGATTTCCTGCTCTAATTTCAAAATAAAAGTCCTTCGGTGTTTTTGTCTCTTGATAGAACTGTGTTTATTAAAACGAGACCTTTATTTTGACCTACCGTATGTATAAGAATAAATACTCAGTGCAAGCTTGACTAGGTTTATGAAGAAAGACAATGAGCCAGCACGATGTATAGAGTTTATTCTGAAGGACCAACTGGACTGATATCTGCGTTCAATCTTTAGTCTTTTGTAAAATTCACTAACATCCCACCTGTGAGACATTAATCAGTCTATATAGTGACCTTACTGCTTTTAACACTACAAGCTGTATATCAGAAACATTTAGCCTTGTTATACTTAAAATATACAGATAGTTCAAAGTCATTACCAAAAACCAATAATAACCATAACGCTAATGTGGCCTTCGATGAAATGGAGTTTGATACTCCTGTTCTAGTGGATATGGAGGCTTTAGCACACTGATTCAGGTGGTACCTCGTGTGTCCTCTATCCAATCGGAGGGTCTCACCCTCTGTTGTCACTCTTTTGTATGGAGAGATGCTACCAGTACAGTTAGTGCACCGTAGTATGACACATGATCAAGATTTGTGAGGTCTAGAGGCGTCCCCTGAGACTCCACTCATTGCAGGACCCTCAAACGTGTCCTGTGCAAAGCTTGAACAGTAAAAACCCTATACTGTTGTTGGTGGAGGCTCTGATCAAAGCAATAAGCAAGGCCTCAACTCAGATTAATTTGGAATCTGCGCAGATTTTTGCCAATTTTTACTTTTTCAACTTGACATTGGGGCTGCCAAACCTAGTAGATTATTTCATGTTACTATTGCTGATGGCTAATTGTTACCATGACTATACACTGCCCACCCTCAGTGACACAGTAACTACCCCTCTGTGTGCCATGAAAGTTTTATTTCACATATACGTATATATACGTATATGTACATATACGTGTATATATATATATATATATATATATATATATATATATATATATATATATATATATAAATATGTGACTGATGACTATGTCTAAGGGAAAAAAAGACCAGACACATGTAGTATGATTTGGTTTATCAATTCAAGAGTTGTCTTCTCTTTAAAAAAAAAAAAGGATTCAGACTTTAGCAATATAAAAATAACTTAATAGAATAATATGCAAAAGTGAAAGTGAAAGCAATAATGTGGATCTTGAATATGATGGTAAAAATGTACATGTTGTATCAGACAATCTATGAATATATTTGGTTACTTCTTACACTATAGCATATAATACATTCTGAATGTTTGTATTCAAATCCTAGTGAACGATGCGAATGGGCGGGGCTTGTGTACATTGATGTCACTTGTGACGTCACAATCCTCCTGAACCGAGGTTGTGAAAGGAGGCAGTTTGCAGAGGTTAGTCACTCCCGGTCCTCAAACCAATGAGGAGTACTGGGGAGCTCTGACCTTTGGTCGTGGAGCTGCTGGAGATCAGTGGGTAGCCTTTATGCTGCTTCTGTTCATCTCCTGAGATCAGTGGGTAGCTTTTGTGCTACCCGAGTTTATCTCCTTGAGATGTCCTAAGCCACGCAAGTCTCCAGCCTGTTTCCTCCCAGGTCGGAGCTCTCCGGTGCTTCGTTAGAGGTTGGGAGGGTAGAGGACAAGCCCTCGGAGGAGGACTTGTCCTCTACCTGCTTTTCTATGTCAAACAGAAAACATCAGATTATTCCAGCATATGTCACAGCTCAGTGACTGTCTCCAGTTGTGTAAAGTAAATAACAACATTTGTGTAACTGTAGTATTTATTACTTAAATGGACGGTAGCCTGCTGGTGACTTTCTGGACTAAATAGGGCTGCTTTTCTGGGCTGGTGAAAACTACTGATAATACAATATGCTAGGATATACATCATTTAAAAGTTGAGTATTTGTTCTGCTAATTCTAAGCACACTTTATCCTGTCTTGTTTGACTGAACTGATCAGATCAATGTGTTTGATAAGGTGCAGGAAATAAACACAACTGCACTGTAATTCTCTGACTTTAGGAATGCCTACTACAATATATAAAAAACTGGATAAAATTTTATTCAACTTCATATGGAGTAATAAATGTCATTATCTAAAAAAAGAGGTACTATCTAACACGAGACAAATGGGGGTTTGGAGGTCCTAAGTATTGAAACATTAAATAATACTTTTAAAATTAAATGGCTGACGAAATTGATGAAGGAGGAAGATAATATTTGGAACGCTTTCCCAAAATATATTTTTAATTCAATTGGAGGACTTAAATTCCTATTGAAATGTGATTATAATCCAGATAAATTACCTGTGAAATTAGCAAATTTCCACAATCAAGCTGGCATGGAAAATGGTGTACAAACATAATTATTACCTTTGGAATAACAGGAGTATTCAGTATAAAAAGATATTTATATGACAAAATCTGGGTCAATAATGGGATTATTTTAGTCTCACAACTCATGAAGACGGATGGGCAACTGTTGTTATATGAAGAATTTATTGACAAATTTGGTATTGCAGTTACACCAAAAGAATATGATATAATCTTTAATGCTATTCCAAGGAATGTACCACAGCTTCTTGTGGGCTCTAGATCCCAGATCCACATGACAACTTCTATAAACAGTATTTCTCTGGAAAATATTGATGTCACAAAAACAATAGTTCAAATAAATACATTAGAAATCTTTTGGTAAACATAACTGTTCCTTCTGCTAAAGTTTTTTGGTCGTCTCTTTATAATGATATAGACTGGAAGAAAAAGGGGCTGGTCAGTAGTAAATTTTGTCTAAACAATAAGATTAAGGAAATATCTTTCAAAATTATACACAGAACATATCCAGCCAAAAAAAACCTTTAGAAAGATTTAACATTGATATTGAATATTCCTGTGATTTCTGTGGCTTGAGTGAAGAATCTGTTTCACATTTATTTTATCACTGTTTGTATTCACAAATGTTTTGGTTAAATGTACAGACTTTTATCCAAGGAAGAACCGGACACTCACTGCAGCTGCAGGAGAGGGACATTTTTCTTTACTTTGATGACAGCAGGATGGAAAAGGACTTGTTTTTATTGTGGAAAAATTCCACATTCATAAAAGAAAATGGTCTAACAACAAACCCAACTTCACTCTGTTTTTGCAGGAACTTTATCAGTACAGCACCATTACAGACAGCATTGAAAACCCTATAAGGCATTAAAAACAAATTTGATTTTGGAAAAGTTTGTAGTTAATTAATATGCTTTTTGAATATTTTATTTATTGATCAGTTATTTCTTTTTTCTGTGTATATATGAATATATGTATGGATATAATGTTTATATATGTCTATATGTAAGTGTATATATATATGTGTATATGATTTTTACATATACTCTTAATATGATTATATATAAGTTTTGTATTTCTTACCCTGGCTAAACAGTTTTGTTATGTATATATTTGTTATTAAAGTATGAAATAAACACAACTGCACTGTAATCACGTGTGTGTTTTGGAGTGAGTTTACCAAAAGCTGTTTAACAGTGTTTACAGTCACAAACGCTGCACTACTGCCCCCTACTGGTCTGAACAGGCTCCAACAGTGATCCACAGTGAGTGGATGGCTCCTCCCTCACTCTCCTGCCTTCCTGCAGATACCCAACGCACTATTATTATTAGTATTATTATTATATTGATATTTATATGTTTATTAATTAAACCCAGTCCCTTTAAATAAATTGGACATAAGGGGAAAAGAGGAAAAAAAATATGCTGAATGCCTACGTTCTCCTGACTCAACACATATTATATACTTATGACAAAAATCTGTGCTGTTATATAATTGTGATTTTACAGCTTTATAGATCATTTTTCTCAACACCTACTTTTGGGATACAGATGGTGTCGTCTAAGGTCTCATCTGTTTTGATGGAAGCTTAACTTAAACTGGTGGTTTTTGCATTATGGTGTGGCATTTGTCTTGTTTTTGTTTTGTTCTCTTTTAAAGATCACCAAGCGGGCAGAGGTTGAAGCTACCGCTCTCGAAAACATAAAGAAGGAGCACAACCTTGATGAGGAAACCCTACAGCAGTGGGTGTGTGATGTGAGGCAATGGACGGTAACAGGTGAAAAATGAACTGTACTTTGATGTCTTTTCATGTGTCCATGTTATTCCTTCACATCCACAATAGCACATTACTTTATGTTGAAAATGAGACAGTTGATGACATTTCTCTCTTTTGTTATTGTTTACCTATTCAGAGAGAGTATCCACTCCAGGGTGTACTGAAGACATGAGGGCAGACGTTGAGAACATCACTGTGTAACCCTTTTGCACAAGAAACAAGACCTGTACCGTCAGCATGGTTTGTGTTCAAACTAAGTTAATTTCCATTACACCACAAAAGATTATCAACCACAACACAGTTCTCTTTTCCTCCCACAATGCAGATAGCAACCAGGTGAGACAAAGAAAGAGAAAACAAATGACAGAGCTGAAGAAGAAGCTTCGGGAGAAGGTTGTTCAGTTCAACTCAGTGGCTGAAGATCAGATTGAAGAGGAGTTGGCGTGCAGTCTGACAGAGGGTTACATCCCACCATGGGAGAGGCATGAAAATGGTAAGCTAATAAGTTAGCTTGTCTTGTTGATCTTTGAGACTATTCCCACTCTATGACCGTGGTGCGACTGTATGTTAGTGTTGTAAATTTTGAACAGTTTTCAATTTTCAGATGGAACAATGGTTCCGACCTCACTTATTTAAATTATTATTATTGTATTTTTGTCAATGCGCAATTGAATTACAGTTTTAATCCTTTTGTACTCTGGCCATAAATATATTAGTGTCAGAAATAAGCATTATTCTTCCATAACATGTAAATATAGCTTTGTCCCTTCTCCATTCCTCTCCTCAATCTGAAGGTAACAACTTCATGTTGAAGAGGACTGTTTTTGACCAGGTGATGCTGGTGAAACGCTTGGAGGAGGAGCAGAGCATCCTGTTAAAGGAGATGTTTCAGCACGTCTTTTACCTCCTGAAGGAAGTCAAAGAAGTGGAGACACTCAGAGGACAGACTTTGGAGAGCCTCAAAACCAACAGTATGTATGAGCTCTTCAAAGGAGAATCTTTTCCTCCACTCTGCAAACAGGTTTAGTCCTACATGTGTAGAACACCTTCATATTTTTTCATTGTTAGAAATCTTGCCATGCGTTATGCTGAACTCAGCAAATGTTTGGTGTTTGTATTTGATATATGATGGAAACAATAAGTTATCAATATTATATTATATAATATTAAAATCAATAAATGATGCTCTGTATCAGTTGTTTTGTTTGTTTTCATTTACAGATTTTGGTGACCTGACAGAGGAGGCTACACAAGGGCTCATCAGTGTCCTCAGTGGAAGACGTCTCTCAGTGAAAAGTCAGCACAGACAGGCTGTAGATGTGTACTGTAGCTTAGCCTCCATGGACTGTGATTCACTTCACACACAGACAGAGGACAGTGAGGAGTGGGACGACAACGGCTTCACTATCCCAGAGTCAGAGTCAGAGGAGGAAGAGGAGTAAGGGCCACTGCCTGACATTACTGAGGCACTGCTCCACTTGTATGGTGTTATTTACAGCCCTGGATGTGGATGTGATTTGATTGTTTTATAGGTGAGGTTAGGTGACTTTATTTATTTTCGTAAATAAATTGTAGGCTAATTACCTCTTTTCAATATTTCCAGCGCCCAGTTGGGCAGCTGGCCACAATGCCCCCCTGGTTAGTAAACCTGAACAATATGCATCTAAGTTTGGACAATACTGGGTGAGGTTGAGATACACTGGAGATGGTGATCTCCCAACCGTGATTATGTCGGGTGAGACACTCCTCTTTGAGTCCTGTTGGATTAATGCCTCGGATGTATGTTCTTCATCGCTGTTGCCGAATAAGAGAGACTTTGAACTGTGTTTCCTCCAGGAAGCTCCTCTGCGAAGATTCCTGGAGGTACAAGCATCAAACAAGCTGGCCATAAAGTGGAAAGACTGGTCTGTTGAATCGTCAATTCAATTGGACATCACCACTTTAATTGTAAAATTCTGGACCGGTAGGGTGTCGGATCATGATATTGATTTATACCTGCGGAGGTATTGTGACATCTTACACTCCAGTAAACCAGTGGACAGGTTTGGCATCTGGTATGGAGTACGGACGTATAAAGTTAAACTTCGAACAGATGCCAACGGAGAACAGATTACAATTGCCACTTCAATTTCCCTGGGTCCGTATAATGGCTGTATTATAGATCCGGGCCAGTTAGTCGCGTGCTTCCACTAATCCCACCAATCACCAGGTGAGGCAGTGCCTGACGGTAAAGTGTTGGAGATGTGGCGGTCTGGGCCCCAGAGCCAAAGAATGCAACCAGCAGAGTCTGTGCAGCCCATGTCCTCAAAATGGCCACACATTCTTCAGCTGTCCAGCGTCTTACTCTTACAAGGCGAGATCCCAGCAGCAGCCTGATCCTCCACCAGGCACTCGGGAGCAGCAGAGACAGTCTGGTCCTGTACCAGTGCCATGGGCGCAACAACAGCAGCATGGTCCATCAGCCCCACAGGAGCAGCAGCAGTCTCTGGTCCTTCACCAGCCCTGACGGAGCAACAGGATCCTCTGGGGCCTGCCTCGCAGCAGCAGCGGATGGGCAGCCAGTCGACCCGCAGGAAACGTCAGCCCCCCTGCCAGCCCTCCGCTCCACCACTGGGAGAAACCCCCCAGCTCCCACAACGACAGAGTGACGCACCATCCACAGCAGAGCAGCAGCGCTCAGTCCCCCTACCCGATGATTTCTCCTCTCCATCAGGTGAGGGGAGTCTAATTATACAAAGTGATGCTGATAGTGAGGTTGACAGTTGTGATGAAGCACAGGAGAAATATGAAAGTGCTAGTGAGAGCCCCAGTTCAGATTTCAGTTCAATAAGTCTGACTGCTGACCAAGGAACCTGTAGCATCCCTCTCTGTCCTCTGTCTAATGCCAACTCAGACTCTTTCTCCCCTTCACCCGAGTTTTTAGCTCCAACAATTAACGAGTCACATGAAGCACCCTTTGAAATAGTAAGAAGGAAGAGACGATTAAAGCAATCTTTTCATAAGGAAAATAAAAGGCTGGATGACAGGCTCTCACCACAGTCACCACCCTGATTTACGATGAGCGCCCTTAAAATTGCCACCTGGAACGCTCGTGGTATTCAATCAAGTTCTTTCCGTCATCAAAAATAATTATTTATTGAACACTGACTTTGATATTTTGTGCACCCAAGAACTGAGACTAAACACTCATGATGATGTCGAGGACGCCTGTAAAATGTGGCACAAAGGTAAAGCCTTTATATCAATAGGTGAAAATCTGGCTGACGGAGTGGACATATCTTTTAAAAGTAAAGACGTTGTTCTCATCAGGAGACGAGACATAATACCAGGGAGACTATTGATGATAGATTGTTCATATCGAGGTGAGAAATATGGAATCATAAATGTCTACACTGCTTCTGAGAGAGTCAACAAAGTCTATTTATTTAAAAGACTCAGAGAATTATTGTTTGTGGGTTATAAAATCATTGTGTGTGGGGATTTTAATACAGTTACTGAAGAAAATGACAGATGTAGCTCAGTTCAGTTTAAGTTGAGTGTCGAAGGTAAATATTTAAAGGAAATATGTAATGAAGCTTGTAATGTTCGGTATTGGGTACACTTTTATTCTGAAGGTCCTACTGCCACTACCGGAGGTAGAAGACTCTGTTGTGGATAGTCACCAGACCAGAGGTCAGTGTTGCCCGGCATTGTATGCACGCGAAGATGGAATAAAACAAAGACTGACCGTTGTGGCACTCGTCCATTTATTATTAGATAATACTGTACCGTGTATAGTATATCACAACATGGTGTCAGAGTAAAGGTTGTAAGACTACGGACCTGCAAACGTCTGCAAGCTAGTACAACAACGAAAAAAAAAGATCGAAAATGGATGCCCTCGGAGCTCCTACCCCGTCGATGAACTGGGATTCATCCAACCTACCCGATGCCTGGCGGAGATTCAAGCAACATGCTGAACTCATGTTCTCAGGACCTCTCAAACAGAGAACAGAAGAGGAAAAATGCAGTTTCCTTTTGCTGTGGATCGGCGACAAAGGGAGGGACATCAGCAATACATGGACGCTAACGGAGGATGAGGCTAAGTTGCTAAAGACTTACTATGGCAAATTCTCAGAATACCTCACTCCAAAAGCTAACCCCATATTTGCGAGGTACAAGTTCCATGAAAAGACACAAGGAAGTGGTGAGTCATTTGAGCACTTTGTTACAGAGCTAAAGCTGCTCGTCAAAGACTGCAACTACTCAGACAGTGATGACATGGTCAGGGACCGTACTGTTACCAACTCACCCAGAGTGCGCGAAAAGTTACTCAGCCATGGGCCGGAGCTCACGCTGGAAAAAGCGATCGACATAGCCCGCTCTCATGAGCTATCACAAGTGCAGCTAAAGGCTATGGCTAGCGACAGCCATGTAGTACATGCAATCCATCGCAACCCAAGTAAGTCAAGCTTCACAAAAGGTGCTAGCAAGCACAACGACAGCCCAAAGACGCATGACAATGCCTGCAGTAAGTGTGGAGGACACCACAACAAATCCACAGAGTGCCCAGCTAAAGGTAAACAATGCCTAAAATGTCGAAAATTTAATCACTTTGCCAAAGTGTGTAAGACTAAGTCTCAGACTCCAGGTAAAACAATGCACAAGGAGATCCACACAGTTGGAGAAAATTATGTTGATGACGACTCTGAGCTGTTTGTGGACACTGTTACTACAGAGAAGGAAGATGAGGAAAGTGCATATGCTGACATTGGATTGGGGCCACAAAACAGGAGACTGAGTTTCAAGCTGGACACTGGGGCACAAGTAAACATAATACCTGTCAAAGTCTTCGATGAGCTCATGCCCGGCACCCAACTAATGGCAGCTGACCGTAAGTTAACCAACTACGGTGGACACGCACTGGAGGTAAAGGGCTACTGTAAAATATCAGGAAGATACAAAGCCAAGTCAACCACAGACATGTTCTACATAGTGAACTGCAAAGGGCCACCCATTCTAGGCTACAAAGCATGCAAAGCCCTGGGACTCATCAGAGTGGTGTATGCAGTTAACAGCACCAAGGAAAGCAGCACCCAGCCAAACCACATCCAAAGCGAGTACTCAGATGTTTTTAAAGGCATCGGCACATTCCCAGGCGAGTGCAGTTTCAGAATAGACCCCAGTGTAGCACCAGTTGTCTGTCCACTACGAAGAGTGCCATTCGCCTCTAAAGATCGCCTAAAGACAGAATTAGACAAGATGGAAAGGGATGGCATAATATGCAAGGTGACCGAGCCCACTCAGTGGGTCAACGCCTTGTAGTGTGTGAAAAGCCAAAGACACACAAACTGAGAGTATGTCTAGACCCAAGACCCCTAAATGAGGCAATAATGAGGCCGCACTACCCACTGCCCACACTGGAGGATGTGACATCTAAGTTAGCAGGGCAAAGTACTTCAGCATCCTGGATGCAAGATCAGGGTATTGGGCAATCAAGCTAAGTGAGGAGTCCTCACTGCTCACTACGCTTAACACCATATTTGGCAGATATCGCTTTTCTCAGGCTGCCCTTCGGCATCGTGGTCTGCCCAGGACGAATTCCAGAGGAGGTGGACGAGACATACCGAAGGCCTGAAAGGAGTAGCTGGCATCGTGGATCTACATCGTTGTGTTCGGAAAAAGCGAAGGAGGAGCACGACAGCAACCTCCGAGCCATGCTCGACCGAACTAGAGAGAGAGGCTTACGACTGAACCCAGAGAAGTGTCGCATCTGTGTTCCTGAGGTGAGCTACTTCGGTCACACACTCACAGCCGATGGTTTGAAACCAGACCCGCTCAGGTGAAAGCCAACAGAGACAAGATACCACCCCAAACTGAGGCAGAGCTTGAAACCGTGCTTGCTAGGCATGGTGAATTACCTGGCGAGATTTGCACCCAATTTGGCCGAAGTGTGTGCACCACTCAGACGCCTGTTAAGGCAGGAAGCAGAGTTCAAATGGGAAGTGACACATGAGCGTGCATTCCAACAGATGAAAGAGATCATCACAGCAGAGCCAGGGCCGGTGTTGGCCTATTTCGACCCGGAAAAGGAAGTGACACTGCAAGTGGATGCATCAAAGAATGGAGTGGGTGCAGCCGTTATGCAGGAAGGCAGGCCAGTAGCATATGCATCCAAGCTGCTCAACAGCACAGAGCAAAATTACGCCCAAATCGAGAAGGAGCTGTATGCGGTCCTGTATGGGTGTAAGAGGTTTCACGAGTACCTCTATGGGTGAAACATATCTGTGGAATCAGACCACAAGCCACTAGAGGCTATTCTACGCAAGCCCCAGCCCTTGCCCCACCACGCTACAGCGCATGATGCTGGCATTGCAAAATACAGCATAACTCTCATCCACAAACCAGGCAAAGAGATCCCGGTGGCGGACACACTGTCGAGAAAGTCCATGGAGGAAGAGGACAAGTCGGACAAGTCTCTATCTGAGGCCATGGAGGCACAAGTGCACACTGTCATCAGCAATGCCCCAGTGAGTTCAAACAGACTAGATGACATCAGAACAGCTACAGCTCAGGACGAGCAGCTCTCCACTTTAAAGCGAGTCATTCGGTCAGGCTGGCCGGAGAGAAGAAAACAGTGCCACCCACTCATCAGCGAGTACTGGAACCACCGTGATGAGATCACAGAGGCTGATGGAATCCTCCTGAAGGGTGAGAAAATAATCGTTCCACACAAGCTCAGACCCTACATGCTAAAATGTATACACACAGGACATTTTGTAGTAGAGAAGAGCAAACACAGAGCAAAGGGACATAATGTTTTGGCCTGGCATGAGTCAACAGATCGAGGAAACAGTCCAAAAATGTGACATATGCCAAAAACACCGTAGTGCCAATGCTAAGGAACCCCTGCTCTCACACGACATCCCAGAGACCCCATGGGAGACTGTGGCAACAGATCTATTCACATGGAACTCTGAGAATTACATCGTCATTGTTGACTACCTCAGCAGGTATTTCGAAATAGAACGCCTGCACAACATCACTACTGCCGCTGTCATTCACAAAATGAAGGCAGTGTTCTCACGTCAAGGTATAGCTCGGACGGTCGTCAGTGATAACGGCCCAGCCTATAGCTCCCAAGAGTTCAAGCAGTTTGCAGAGTCATGGGGTTTCCAACACATCACCTCGAGCCCGCATTACCCACAGTGCAACGGCCTTGCTGAAAAAACTGTTCAAACTGCAAAGCGGATCCTCACTAAGGCAAAAGAGGACAAGAAAGATCCATACCTCAGCCTTCTGGAGTATAGGAACACACCGGTCGACGGACTCAGATCCCCAGCCCAGATCCTGATGAACCGCAGACTGCGTTCCATCCTGCCCACGACAACTCAGCAGCTACGACCCCGAGTGACCCCCACAGACACTGTGCGTATGAGGAGAGAGACCTGCCAGCAGCGCCAGAAACAGCATTACGACAGATCTACTAGACCGCTGTCAACGCTGCACGCCGGAGCACCTATCCGTTTCCAGCAGGGAGATGGCACGTGGAAACCAGCTACAGTCGTCCGACCAGCTGAGACCCCGCGGAGCTACCACATTGAGACCGATGATGGACAATTGTTCAGGCGAAACCGACGGCACCTACTTGACACCCATGCACCCACCACGCAGCAACCTGAGACCAGGGAGGATGACCCTGTCACTGCACGAGAGAGCCCAGATGCACAGCAACATCATGCTGGTTCTGCCAGTGAACCTGAGCCGTGCCAACGCACACGGTATGGACGTGTCATTAAGCCGAGGCAAGTCCTTGACTTATAATTGATTGTAAAGGGCCCAGCACTGCCCTATGACCTCTGCGATATACAATATGCATACCTTGATTGCTGAGAAGATAATTATTTATGTTCATTAAAAAAAAATAGAGAACTGTACTAATACTTACCTGTCATATGATGCTCACCAGTTTAACACTGCCAATATAATGTAATTCCCCTTTTGAGGTTATTGCTAATATCACAGGAGTGTCTCTGCATTTGATTTGATTGACGGAATTAATTGTTCGCTGCTACTGTTATTGTTCCAGAAGAAGCACACTTACTTAAGACTGCAGCTCTTGTGAGTATACTGATGCTACGTTGTGTTCTGATGTTATTTGCACTGCCAATTATTATACAGTATACTGTGACTCGAATATTGTGGCATAGGTTTGTTATTTGGGTGTCTATATATTTTCTGCATGCAATTTAGTGCATAACTACATCTTATTTTGTGTTAAAGGGAGATGTAATGTCGGTATTGGGTACACTTTTATTCTGAAGGTCCTACTGCCACTGCCGGAGGTAGAAGACTCTGTTGTGGATAGTCACCAGACCAGAGGTCAGTGTTGCCCGGCATTGTATGCACGAAGATGGAATAAAACAAAGACTGACCGTTGTGGCACTCGTCCATTTATTATTAGATAATACTGTACCGTGTATAGTATATCACAACAAAGCTAACTTGATAGATGTGTGTCGAGCTGTGAATCCCTCGGAAAAGAATTTACAAGGTTTGACTCTAAAACCAAGACACGCATTGATAGAATTTATGTGTCATCACATTTCAAAGTAAATCAGTGTGCAACTGTTTTAAATAACTTTTCTGATCACCTCATTGTTAAAACATGTCTGACATTTGGCTCCTCAGTCAATCGAGGTTTCTGGAAACTAAACACACAATGTTTAAAAGACAGATTTATTGATTGAATTGAAACAAGAAATACATAAAATAATAGAATTATTATTAAAAAAAATAATGACCAAATCTGACATTAAATTATGGGAAATATTTAAAAATAGGATGAAAAACTTTTTTTACACCATATCTAATGAGGGGACAGATTACAAGCAATATTGTTTATTAAGTTTGACAAGGTTTGGTATTAAGTAAATATTATTCAAATGAAGCCCTTAATAGTTATCCATGTAATATGAGTAGATTCAAATAGACAACGGTACAGAATTAATTATAACCTAAACAAAAATATTGAGTTGATTTTTAAAAGATGAACTCCCTAATGTGTAAATAATATTAATAAAAATGAATTTAATTCTGTGATACATAATTGTGTAGTAATCATCTAATTTGAATTTTATCAATGCACTGAATTTAATCTTTTGATGAATAACCAGCCTGTGGCCCAGAAAGTACAGAACTTAAGAAATACTGAAATGAGAATTTGATTAACTATTCATTTTGTGCTTTAGACACATTGTTGCACATCCGTGTACACTGCAACCACAGTCTCATTTCAAACCAGAAGAAAGCATCAAAGCATGAACTGTATCAAAATAGAGCTGAAGTCAAGAAACGTTACAGCCACCTCACCGATGGTGGAACTGTAAAAGAGCAAAAACATGACAACGAACTCCATAAACTGCCATGTTCAAAACAGGAGCATTAAAACACAAAGTAATATGTGCATTTACAAAGGTCAATCAGCTAGCTTAACAAACTAACTGCAAATAATATAGGGCAGGGGCATGATGGGAATTGCAGGCATAATTTAAAAAAAAAAAATCACTTCAATTAAAATCTGCCTGTTTATATTAATTTCAATCAACTCAATGTTCTCTCTATTTGTGATTTTATAAATATAATGCTTATGTTTTATTTTTTATTATTAACTACAATGGGTGCATTGTATTTGAAATTTAATTAAATAGTTGTCTCAAAATCAAAAACACAATCATATTGAATGTATTTTACCTAATACATTAATTCAAATCTACATGAGTACAGAATCATTTCTTACAGTGAAGTGACCCTGCGACCATGATGCCCTCCGCCTAGCTGACTATCTACCTGTGACCACACAGACATGCAAGGTCTCATGTCATGTATAAACGTGTTATTTGCTCAGATGTACGGTATGTGTGCAAAAATATGTATTACCACATGACTTCAATGACAGGTTGACCTCTCCTTCTGCTGTTTGGAGAATTACATCACATTAGCTTTTGATCCACCACTACTCAGAGCTTCATCACCCATTGTGTTAGTTTACTCTGAGACAAACTGACAAACAACAAAAAGTCTTCAATATATATGATACTTCTGCCCCAAAGGTCTCCAATTAAAATTTTCCAGCAGCAGTGGTCAGAAATCACACTGACAGCAACTCTGTCAGCACTGCTATGTAACTCATAACAGTCTTAATACACACCCACTGACAGCAACTCTGTCAGCACTGTTATGTAACTCATAACAGTCTTAATACACACCCACTGACAGCAACTCTGTCAGCACTGCTATGTAACTCATAACAGTCTTAATACACACCCACTGACAGCAACTCTGTCAGCACTGTTATGTAACTCATAACAGTCTTAATACACACCCACTGACAGCAACTCTGTCAGCACTGCTATGTAACTCATAACAGTCTTAATACACACCCACTGACAGCAACTCTGTCAGCACTGTTATGTAACTCATAACAGTCTTAATACACACCCACTGACAGCAACTCTGTCAGCACTGCTATGTAACTCATAACAGTCTTAATACACACCCACTGACAGCAACTCTGTCAGCACTGCTATGTAACTCATAACAGTCTTAATACACACCCGCTGACAGCAACTCTGTCAGCACTGCTATGTAACTCATAACAGTCTTAATACACACCCACTGACAGCAACTCTGTCAGCACTGTTATGTAACTCATAACAGTCTTAATACACCAAATCCTGTTTGTGACGCCAGCTTGTCATGGAAAATGATGAAAGAATGGATGTACCCAGGAGTCTTCTGCAGTTGATTAAAGAAGTAACATTTATTGAAGATTCTGATATGTCAGGAGGAATATGAACTTTGTCGTGGACAACCGTACAGCTGCCAGAGTCCGCCACATATTCCTACCTTCCCCTATGGTGCTCAGCCTTATAAAGTAACACCCAGTTAAGAACAAGTATATTACCTTACATTACTCTTGAGTAGTGTTACAGTCAGGGCATGCTCATTCTAAGCTCTGAACTATCAGTGGCGCCTGTTGTCTTGCTGACGCTCAGCCATCGGCCTTATCAAAGGGCCAACGCTGACAGACTCCTCTGACCTTGGTTACCTAGTCAACTCAGAGATAACTAGCCATCTGTTTTCCTTGAGACACTGTGCTTCAACCCTGCATTCTGTAGCAACAGTTTAAAGATTTAATGCTGTAAAAAAAGGACACTAGCCAACCCTAGGAACTCCTAAATTTAGAAAAAATCCATAACAAGTCACTCCTGTATCATATCCTGCTGTTCATTTTATTTCACTGTTTATTTATTTATTTATTTGAACTATTATTGTCATACCTGTATCACATCCTATTGTTCATTTTATTTCACTGTTTATTTGTTTATTTAGTTGAACTATTATAGTCACACCTGTATCATATCCTACTGTTCATTTTATTCCACTGCACCTTACTGTTTATTTGTTTATTTATTTGAACCATTATAGTCACACCTGTATCACATCCTACTGTTCATTTTATTCCACTGCACCTTACTGTTTATTTGTTTATTTATTTGAACTGTTACCGTCATACCTGTATCACATCCTACTGTTCATTTTATTTCACTGCACCTTACTGTTTATTTGTTTATTTATTTGAACTGTTACCGTCATACCTGTATCACATCCTACTGTTCATTTTATTTCACTGCACCTTACTGTTTATTTGTTTGTTTATTTATTTGAACTATTATAGTCACACCTGTATCATAGCCTGCTGTTCATTTTATTTCACTGTTTATTTGTTTATTTATTTGAACAATTATAGTCACACCTGTATCACGGACTACTGTTAATTTTATTTCACTGCACCTAGCTGTTTATTTGTTTGTTTATTTATTTGAACTATTATAGTCATACCTGTATCACATCCTATTGTTCATTTTATTTCACTGTTTATTTGTTTATTTGAACTATTATAGTCACACCTGTATCATATCCTACGGTTAATTTTATTTCACTGCACCTTGCTGTTTATTTGTTTGTTTATTTATTTGAACTATTATAGTCACACCTGTATCACATCCTACTGTTCATTTTATTTCGCTGTTTATTTGTTTATTTATTTGAACTATTATAGTCACACCTGTATCACATCCTACTGTTCATTTTATTTCGCTGTTTATTTGTTTATTTATTTGAACTATTATAGTCACACCTGTATCATATCCTGCTGTTCATTTTATTTCACTGTTTATTTGTTTATTTATTTGAACTATTATAGTCACACCTGTATCATATCCTGCTGTTCATTTTATTTCACTGTTTATTTGTTTATTTATTTGAACTGTTATAGTCACACCTGTATCATATCCTACTGTTAATTTTATTTCACTGCACCTTACTGTTTATTTGTTTGTTTATTTATTTGAACTGTTATAGTCACACCTGTATCATATCCTACTGTTCATTTTATTTCACTGTTTATTTGTTTATTTATTTGAACTATTATAGTCACACCTGTTTCATATCCTATTGTTCATTTTATTTCACTGCACCTTACTGTTTATTTGTTTATTTATTTGAACTATTATAGTCACACCTGTATCATATCCTACTGTTCATTTTATTTCACCGCACCTTACTGTTTATTTGTTTATTTATTTGAACTATTATAATCACTCCTGTATCATATCCTACTGTTCATTTTATTTCACTGCACCTTGCTGTTTGTTTATTTATTTGAACTATTATAGTCACACCTGTATCATATCCTACTGTTCATTTTATTTCACCGCACCTTACTGTTTATTTGTTTATTTATTTGAACTATTATAATCACTCCTGTATCATATCCTACTGTTCATTTTATTTCACTGCACCTTGCTGTTTGTTTATTTATTTGAACTATTATAGTCACACCTGTATCACATCCTACTGTTCATTTTATTTCACTGTTTATTTGTTTATTTATTTGAACTATTATAGTCACACCTGTATCACATCCTACTGTTCATTTTATTTCACTGTTTATTTGTTTATTTATTTGAACTATTATAGTCACACCTATATCACGGACTACTGTTAATTTTATTTCACTGCACCTTGCTGTTTATTTGTTTGTTTATTTATTTGAACTATTATAGTCACACCTGTATCACATCCTACTGTTCATTTTATTTCACTGCACCTTACTGTTTATTTGTTTATTTATTTGAACTGTTATCGTCACACCTGTATCATATCCTACAGTTCTTTTTTTTTCACTGTTTATTTGTTTATTTATTTGAACTATTATAGTTTCACCTGTATCACATCCTGCTGTTCATTTTATTTCACTGCACCTTACTGTTTATTTGTTTATTTATTTGAACTATTATAGTCACACCTGTATCATATCCTTCTGTTCATTTTATTTCACTGTTTATTTGTTTATTTATTTGAACTATTATAGTCACACCTGTATCATATCCTACAGTTCATTTTTTTTCACTGTTTATTTGTTTATTTATTTGAACTATTATAGTTTCACCTGTATCACATCCTGCTGTTCATTTTATTTCACTGTTTATTTGTTTATTTATTTGAACTGTCATAGTCACACCTGTATCATATCCTACAGTTCATTTTTTTTTCACTGTTTATTTGTTTATTTATTTGAACTATTATAGTTTCACCTGTATCACATCCTACTGTTCATTTTATTTCACTGCACCTTGCTGTTTATTTGTTTATTTAACTGTTATAGTCACTCCTGTATCATATCCTACTGTTCATTTTATTTCACCGCACCTTGCTGTTTATTTGTTTATTTATTTGAACTATTATAGTCACACCTGTATCATATCCTACTGTTCATTTTATTTCACTGTTTATTTGTTTATTTATTTGAACTATTATAGTCACACCTGTATCATATCCTACAGTTCATTTTTTTTCACTGCACCTTACTGTTTATTTGTTTATTTATTTGAACTGTTATAGTCACACCTGTATCATATCCTACAGTTCATTTTTTTCACTGTTTATTTGTTTATTTATTTGAACTATTATAGTTTCACCTGTATCACATCCTACTGTTCATTTTATTTCACTGTTTATTTCTTTATTTATTTGAACTATTATAGTCACACCTGTATCATATCCTACTGTTCATTTTATTTCACTGCACCTTACTGTTTATTTGTTTATTTATTTGAACTATTATAGTTTCACCTGTATCACATCCTACTGTTAATTTTATTTCACTGTTTATTTCTTTATTTATTTGAACTATTATAGTCACACCTGTATCATATCCTACAGTTCATTTTATTTCACTGTTTATTTGTTTGTTTATTTGAACTATTATAGTCACACCCGGATCACATCCTGCTGTTCATTTTATTTCACTGCACCTTACTGTTTATTTGTTTATTTATTTGAACCATTATAGTCACTCCTGTATCATATCCTACTGTTCATTTTATTTCACTGCACCTTACTGTTTATTTGTTTATTTATTTGAACTATTATAGTTTCACCTGTATCACATCCTACTGTTCATTTTATTTCACTGTTTATTTCTTTATTTATTTGAACTATTATAGTCACACCTGTATCATATCCTACAGTTCATTTTATTTCACTGTTTATTTGTTTGTTTATTTGAACTATTATAGTCACACCCGGATCACATCCTGCTGTTCATTTTATTTCACTGCACCTTACTGTTTATTTGTTTATTTATTTGAATTGTTATAGTCACACCTGTATCACACCCTACTGTTCATTTTATTTCACTGTTTATTTGTTTATTTATTTGAACTATCATAGTCACACCTGTATCATATCCTACAGTTCATTTTTTTTTCACTGTTTATTTGTTTATTTATTTGAACTATTATAGTCACACCTGTATCATATCCTACTGTTCATTTTATTTCACTGTTTAACAGTAGGATGTGATGCACAAAAGGCTACCCACTGACCTCCAGGAGATGAACCCAAGTAGCAACAAAGGCTACCCACTGATCTCCGGCAAGCAGGTGTCGGAGCTCCCCGGTACTCCTCAGTGCAATGAGGACCAGGAGTGACTAACCTCTGCAAACTGCCTCCTTTCATAACCTCGGTTCAGGAGGATTGTGACGTCACTAGTGACGTCAATGTGCACAAGCCCCGCCCATTCGCATCGTTCCTCATGCGCCTGATTGAACAGCAGGGATTGGTCTGATGGAAAAGGTGCCGCACCAATCAGAGGAGAGGACTGCTGGAGAGGGCGTGGCCAGGAGTCCTAGTGGCCACCAATCAGGGCAGAGGGGAGGTGGAGCATACAGGGCCAGAGGCAGTGCAGGCAGCTTGGCAGAGAGAGGGAGAGATTGTGTGAAACAGAATATAAACACTTTTCACATCTATCAAACTCCGTGTACACAGGTTCACCAATTTCCCCGATAAATCACACGTGAGTGGAGAAAAGGTGGACATGAGGCGCCAAATCCCCTCCCCTAAACCCAAACACAACCACATATGATCAATGCAAATTAGCACGTGAATATAAAGTAGCCACGTGCCTCTGGGATCAGTGGAGTGACATCAGCGGACCAGAGATCAATATGCTTGTTTAGAAAAAAAAAGTCCTCTTAGGCAGGTCTTTGCTCCAAGTCTGCATGATTACTGCTACAGTTCCCTCAGCATAAAGTAATATACTTCATTTTATCACCTATGCTTGAGTATAAGTATAGCAAGTATACTACGGACCATGGACCATGATCTTGTAGTGTACTAGAAGTATGCCAATTTAAAATAATTCAGACTAAATTGTAAATTTTAAATTCATAAAAATATGTTTAAATACTTTGTGGGTTTTTTTTAAATT
>JAQQSB010001049.1:0-29192 GCA_029721515.1 Synanceia verrucosa | reverse complement strand
TGGGGTTTGGACCGTGGCGGCAGGAGCTCGTGAAGTCGCAGCGGTCTATGGAGGGATTTCTGGAGGTGCCGCCCTAATTAAGGGTCTGGAGCCAAAACTATAAACCTCACAGACATGAGACACACATCGCTACGATCGGGACAAGATTTCCAACGTTTTGATGTAAAAATTATGTCCGTGGGATGTACGTAGCCCTCACAATCGCGATTTAAAAATATTTTTTCAGACGCTTCAGACACTGCTCTCCACTCTAGGTGTGTAGTTCTCCCACTCTAGTGCACTAATAGACACCCCATGTTAAAGGCTGATTTTTGAAGATTTCATGGTCTGACATAAGTGGAAATTGTGAATGAACTGTACATTTTTGAATTGACAATGATTTGTGAATATGTCGCCAGGGAAATTTACTGCGTTTTGAAAGTTGAATGAAGTTTCTAAGTGAAAGTAAGAAGGAGATATGAAGGTTTGTTCGAGGTTGAAAATTTTTGAAGTTTGAAGATCTCCCCATTCATTTTCAATGGGAAAATTTTGATGAATTATGGTTAATAACTCGGAAATTATGAAAGTTATCAAAATTCTGAATACATCCGCACTATTCCCGATGAAGCCGCACGTTTTGAAGTTGGTTTGAAGTTTCTAGCTTGAAAACTGTGGGAGAAGAAGCGCGGCGAAAAAGTGAGCGGAAGAAAAATAATAATAATAATAATAAAGGTAGGAGAACATAGGTGTGAATGCCTTGGGGCATTCACACCAACTAGAAGAGCAATTGCTGAAGCAATTGCGGGTGTGAATGCCCGCAGCTGAAGCTACGCTGCCGAATGCTAATGCTGGGTTGAATGTATGAATGAGAATGAATTGTACGAATTGAAATTTTGAAAATGAAAGCTGAAGCCAAACTGCTGAATGCTGGGTTGAATTTTTGAATGAGAATGAATTGTATGAATAGAAATTTTGAAAATAAAAGCTGAAGCCAAACTGCTGAATGCTGGGTTGAATGTAGTAATATGAAGGTTAAATAGAATGAATGTTGAAAAATTATGAATGTATAATTAATGAATTTGAATTTAAAAGCTGAATGGTGAAATATATACATGGTGAAGTATATAATTAGCATTGACCAATCAGAAGCCTGTATCACAGGCATGCTGACTGCAGCCCAAGTGCCACACACACAGCTGGGCCGTTTCCATGGAGACGGCCCTCCTTCTTCACTCCCTCTCCCTGCACCAGCCTCTGTCTCCTTCTGCCCCCTTAGGCTGCCATTCATTTGAACTGAGTCAGACCCTGCCAAACTCCTCTAAATAACTCCAAAACCGTGAGGAGTACAGCTTTGGGGTTTGGACCGTGGGCGGCAGGAGCTCGTGAGGGTCGCAGCGGTGTAAATTTCATGTCTCTAGCCCACACAGAAGGCTGACAGCGGCAGGTTAAACACAAGAGGTTTTTTCTGCTTCCTCACGCCTTTTCCTCTGAAAATTAACATTGCAGTCTATGGAGGGATTTCTGGAGGTGCCGCCTCTAATTAAGGGTCTGGAGCCAAAACTATAAACCTCACAGACATGAGACACACATCGCTACGATCGGGACAAGATTTCCAACGTTTTGATGTAAAAATTATGTCCGTGGGATGTACGTAGCCCTCACAATCGCGATTTAAAAATATTTTTTTCAGACGCTTCAGACACTGCTCTCCACTCTAGGTGTGTAGTTCTCCCACTCTAGTGCACGCAATAGACACCCATGTTAAAGGCAGATTTTTGAAGATTTCATGGTCTGACATAAGTGGAAATTGTGAATGAACTGTACATTTTTTGAATTGACAATGATTTGTGAATATGTCGCCAGGGAAATTTACTGCGTTTTGAAAGTTGAATGAAGTTTCTAAGTGAAAGTATGAAGGAGATATGAAGGTTTGTTCGAGGTTGAAAATTTTTGAAGTTTGAAGCTCTCCCCATTCATTTTCAATGGGAAAATTTTGATGAATTATGGTTAATAACTCGGAAATTATGAAAGTTATCAAAATTCTGAATACATCCGCACTATTCCCGATGAAGTCAAAGACGTTTTGAAGTTGGTTTGAAGTTTCTAGCTTGAAAACTGTGGGAGAAGAAGCGCTAAAAAGTGAGCGGAAGAAAAATAATAATAATAAAGGTAGGAGAACATAGGTGTGAATGCCTTGGGGCATTCACATACACTAGAAGAGCAATTGCTGAAGCAATTATGGGTGTGAATGCCCGCAGCTGAAGCTACGCTGTCAATGCTAATGCTGGGTTGAATGTTTGAATGAGAATGAATTGTACGAATTGAAATTTTGAAAATGAAAGCTGAAGCCAAACTGCTGAATGCTGGGTTGAATGTTTGAATGAGAATGAATTGTATGAATTGAAACTTTGAAAATAAAAGCCTAAGCAAACTGCTGAACGCTGGGTTGAATGTAGTAGTATGAAGGTTAAGCAGAATGAATGTTGAAAAATTATGAATGTATAATCCATGAATTTGAATTTAAAAGCTGAATGGTGAAATATATACATGGTGAAGTATATAATTAGCACTGACCAATCAGAAGCCTGTATCACAGGCATGGCCACTGCAGCCCAAGTGCCACACACACAGCTGGGCCGTTTCCATGGAGACGGCCCCTCCCTTCTCACTCCCTCTCCCTGCACCAGCATCTGTCCCCATAGACTGCCATTCATTTGAACTGAGTCAGAGCCTGCCGAACTCCTCTAAATAACTCCACAACCGTAAGGGAGTACAGCTTTGGGGTTTGGACCGTGGGCGGCAGGAGCTCCCGAGGATCGCAGCGGTCTAAATTTCATGTCTCTAGCCCACTCAGAAGGCTGACAGCGGCAGGTTAAACACCAGAGGTTTCTCTGCTTCCTCACGCCTTTTCCTCTGAAATTTAACATTGCAGTCTATGGAGGGATTCTTGGAGGTGCCCCCCTAATTAAGGGTCTGGAGCCAAAACTATAAACCTCACAGACACCAGAGGCACATCGCTACGACCTGGGCGAAATTTCCAACGTTTTGATGTATAATTTTTGTCAGTGGGGCGTACGTAGCCCTTGCAATCGCCCTTTCAAAATATTTTTTCAGCTGATGCAGAAGCTGCTCTCCACTCTAGGTGTGTAGTTCTCCCACTCTAGTGCACGCAATAGACACCCATGTTAAACTCTGCTTTCCATGGTCTGACATAAGGCGAAATGTTGAATAAACTATACATTTTTTTAATAAATGATGAATTATGAAAATGTAGCCAGGAAAATTTGCTGCGTTTTCCAAGTTGAATGGAGTTTCTAGGCCCAACTACGAGGAAGCTGTGAGTGTTTGTTCAGTGAGGTTAAATGACTGAACAAGTCTGAAGCCCCATTCATTTCCTATGGGAAATTTTGAAATGGATTATGGTCCATAACTCGGAAATTATAAGGAATATCAAAATTCTGAATACAAGCACACCATTCCCGGCCGAGCCGGGTCGCTTTGGCGCAGGAACGGCGTTTCTACGACCAACGGTGCGGGAGGAGTAGCGGTTCAAAGTTTTGAGTAGGGGGGTTTTAAATGTAATACTAGAAGAGCAATTGCTGAAGCAATTGCGGGGTGTGAATGCCCGCAGCTGAAGCTACGCTGCTGAATGCTGCTGAATGCTGCTGATTGCTGCTGAGCTGAAGCTAAACTGCTGAATGCTGGGTTGAATGTTTGAATGAGTATGAATTGAATGTTTGAAAATAAAAGCCTAAGCCAAACTGCTGAATGCTGGGTTGAATGTTTGAATGAGAATGAATTGTATGAATAGAAATTTTGAAAATAAAAGCCTAAGCCATACTGCTGAATGCTGGGTTGAATTTTTGAATGAGAATGAATTGTATGAATTGAAACTTTGAAAATAAAAGCTGAAGCCAAACTGCTAAATGCTGGGTTGAATGTAGTAGTATGAAGGTTAAGCAGAATGAATGTTGAAAAATTATGAATGTATAATTCATGAATTTGAATTTAAAAGCTGAATGGTGAAATATATACATGATGAAGTATATAATTATCATTGACCAATCAGAAGCCTGTATCACAGGCATGCTCACTGCAGCCCAAGTGCCACACACACAGCTGGGCCAAGTTTCCATGGAGACGGCCCTCCCTTCTCACTCCCTCTCCCTGCACCAGCCTCTGTCTCCTTCTGCCCCTTAGGCTGCCATTCATTTGAACTGAGTCAGACCCTGCCAAACTCCTCTAAATAACTCCAAAACCGTGAGGAGTACAGCTTTGGGGTTTGGACCGTGGGCGGCAGGAGCTCGTGGAGGGTCGCAGCGGTGTAAATTTCATGTCTCTAGCCCACACAGAAGGCTGACAGCGGCAGGTTAAACACAAGAGGTTTTTCTGCTTCCTCACGCCTTTTCCTCTGAAAATTAACATTGCAGTCTATGGAGGGATTTCTGGAGGTGCCGCCCTAATTAAGGGTCTGGAGCCAAAACTATAAACCTCACAGACATGAGACACACATCGCTACGATCGGGACAAGATTTCCAACGTTTTGATGTAAAAATTATGTCCGTGGGATGTACGTAGCCCTCACAATCGCGATTTAAAAATATTTTTTCAGACGCTTTCAGACACTGCTCTCCACTCTAGGTGTGTAGTTCTCCCACTCTAGTGCACGCAATAGACACCCATGTTAAAGGCTGATTTTGAAGATTTCATGGTCTGACATAAGTGGAAATTGTGAATGAACTGTACATTTTTTGAATTGACAATGATTTGTGAATATGTCGCCAGGGAAATTTACTGCGTTTTGAAAGTTGAATGAAGTTTCTAAGTGAAAGTATGAAGGAGATATGAAGGTTTGTTCGAGGTTGAAAATTTTTGAAGTTTGAAGCTCTCCCCATTCATTTTCAATGGGAAAATTTTGATGAATTATGGTTAATAACTCGGAAATTATGAAAGTTATCAAAATTCTGAATACATCCGCACTATTCCCGATGAAGCCGCACGTTTTGAAGTTGGTTTGAAGTTTCTAGCTTGAAAACTGTGGGAGAAGAAGCGCGGCGAAAAAGTGAGCGGAAGAAAAATAATAATAATAATAACTAGAAGAGCAATTGCTGAAGCAATTGCGGGGTGTGAATGCCCGCAGCTGAAGCTACGCTGCTGAATGCTAATGCTGGGTTGAACGTATGAATGAGAATGAATTGTACGAATTGAAATTTTGAAAATGAAAGCTGAAGCCAAACTGCTGAATGCTGGGTTGAATGTTTGAATGAGAATGAATTGTATGAATTGAAACTTTGAAAATAAAAGCCTAAGCAAACTGCTGAACGCTGGGTTGAATGTTTGAAGGAGAATGAATTGTATGAATAGAAACTTTGAAAATAAAAGCCTAAGCAAACTGCTAAATGCTGGGTTGAATGTAGTAGTATGAAGGTTAAGCAGAATGAATGTTGAAAAATTATGAATGTATAATCCATGAATTTGAATTTAAAAGCTGAATGGTGAAATATATACATGGTGAAGTATATAATTAGCACTGACCAATCAGAAGCCTGTATCACAGGCATGCTCACTGCAGCCCAAGTGCCACACACAGAGCTGGGCCGTTTCCATGGAGACGGCCCCTCCCTTCTCACTCCCTCTCCCTGCACCAGCCTCTGTCTCCTTCTGCCCCCTTAGGCTGCCATTCATTTGAACTGAGTCAGACCCTGCCGAACTCCTCTAAATAACTCCAAAACCGTGAGGAGTACAGCTTTGGGGTTTGGACCGTGGGCGGCAGGAGCTCGCGAGGGTCGCAGCGGTGTAAATTTCATGTCTCTAGCTCCACTCAGAAGGCTGACAGCGGCAGGTTAAACACAAGAGGTTTCTCTGCTTCCTCACGCCTTTTCCTCTGAAAATTAACATTGCAGTCTATGGAGGGATTTCTGGAGGTGCCGCCTAATTAAGGGTCTGGAGCCAAAACTATAAACCTCACAGACACGAGAGACACATCGCTACGATCGGGACAAGATTTCCAACGTTTTGATGTAAAAATTATGTCCGTGGGGTGTACGTAGCCCTCGCAATCGCGATTTAAAAATATTTTTTTCAGACGCTCAGACACTGCTCTCCACTCTAGGTGTGTAGTTCTCCCACTCTAGTGCACTTAATAGACACCCATGTTAAAGGCAGATTTTTGAAGATTTCATGGTCTGACATTAGTGGAAATTGTGAATGAACTGTACATTTTTTGAATTGACAATGATTTGTGAATATGTCGCCAGGGAAATTTACTGCGTTTTGAAAGTGGAATGAAGTTTCTAAGTGAAAGTATGAAGGAGTTATGAAGGTTTGTTCGAGGTTGAAAATTTTTGAAGTTTGAAGCTCTCCCCATTCATTTTCAATGGGAAAATTTTGATGAATTATGGTTAATAACTCGGAAATTATGAAAGTTATCAAAATTCTGAATACATCCGTACTATTCCCGATGAAGCCGCACGTTTTGAAGTTGGTTTGAAGTTTCTAGCTTGAAAACTGTGGGAGGAGAAGCGCGGCGAAAAAGTGAGCGGAAGAAAAATAATAATAATAATAAAGGTAGGAGAACATAGGTGTGAATGCCTTGGGGCATTCACACCAATAAAGGTAGGAGAACATAGGTGTGAATGCCTTGGGGCATTCACACCAACTAGAAGAGCAATTGCTGAAGCAATTGCGGGTGTGAATGCCCGCAGCTGAAGCTACGCTGCCGAATGCTAATGCTGGGTTGAATGTATGAATGAGAATGAATTGTACGAATTGAAATTTTGAAAATGAAAGCTGAAGCCAAACTGCTGAATGCTGGGTTGAATGTTTGAATGAGAATGAATTGTATGAATTGAAACTTTGAAAATAAAAGCCTAAGCAAACTGCTGAACGCTGGGTTGAATGTTTGAATGAGAATGAATTGTATGAATAGAAACTTTGAAAATAAAAGCCTAAGCAAACTGCTAAATGCTGGGTTGAATGTAGTAGTATGAAGGTTAAGCAGAATGAATGTTGAAAAATTATGAATGTATAATTCATGAATTTGAATTTAAAAGCTGAATGGTGAAATATATACATGGTGAAGTATATAATTAGCATTGACCAATCAGAAGCCTGTATCACAGGCATGCTCACTGCAGCCCAAGTGCCACACACACACAGAGCTGGGCCGTTTCCATGGAGACGGCCCCTCCCTTCTCACTCCCTCTCCCTGCACCAGCCTCTGTCTCCTTCTGCCCCCTTAGGCTGCCATTCATTTGAACTGAGTCAGACCCTGCCGAACTCCTCTAAATAACTCCAAAACCGTGAGGAGTACAGCTTTGGGGTTTGGACCGTGGGCGGCAGGAGCTCATGAGGGTCGCAGCGGTGTAAATTTCATGTCTCTAGCTCCACTCAGAAGGCTGACAGCGGCAGGTTAAACACAAGAGGTTTTTCTGCTTCCTCACGCCTTTTCCTCTGAAAATTAACATTGCAGTCTATGGAGGGATTTCTGGAGGTGCCGCCCTAATTAAGGGTCTGGAGCCAAAACTATAAACCTCACAGACACGAGAGACACATCGCTACGATCGGGACAAGATTTCCAACGTTTTGATGTAAAAATTATGTCCGTGGGGTGTACGTAGCCCTCACAATCGCGATTTAAAAATATTTTTTTCAGACGCTTCAGACACTGCTCTCCACTCTAGGTGTGTAGTTCTCCCACTCTAGTGCACGCAATAGACACCCATGTTAAAGGCAGATTTTTGAAGATTTCATGGTCTGACATTAGTGGAAATTGTGAATGAACTGTACATTTTTTGAATTGACAATGATTTGTGAATATGTCGCCAGGGAAATTTACTGCGTTTTGAAAGTGGAATGAAGTTTCTAAGTGAAAGTATGAAGGAGTTATGAAGGTTTGTTCGAGGTTGAAAATTTTTGAAGTTTGAAGCTCTCCCCATTCATTTTCAATGGGAAAATTTTGATGAATTATGGTTAATAACTCGGAAATTATGAAAGTTATCAAAATTCTGAATACATCCGTACTATTCCCGATGAAGCCGCACGTTTTGAAGTTGGTTTGAAGTTTCTAGCTTGAAAACTGTGGGAGGAGAAGCGCGGCGAAAAAGTGAGCGGAAGAAAAATAATAATAATAATAATAAAGGTAGGAGAACATAGGTGTGAATGCCTTGGGGCATTCACACCAACTAGAAGAGCAATTGCTGAAGCAATTGCGGGTGTGAATGCCCGCAGCTGAAGCTACGCTGCTGAATGCTAATGCTGGGTTGAATGTATGAATGAGAATGAATTGTACGAATTGAAATTTTGAAAATGAAAGCTGAAGCCAAACTGCTGAATGCTGGGTTGAATTTTTGAATGAGAATGAATTGTATGAATAGAAATTTTGAAAATAAAAGCTGAAGCCAAACTGCTGAATGCTGGGTTGAATTTTTGAATGAGAATGAATTGTATGAATAGAAATTTTGAAAATAAAAGCTGAAGCCAAACTGCTGAATGCTGGGTTGAATGTAGTAATATGAAGGTTAAATAGAATGAATGTTGAAAAATTATGAATGTATAATTAATGAATTTGAATTTAAAAGCTGAATGGTGAAATATATACATGGTGAAGTATATAATTAGCATTGACCAATCAGAAGCCTGTATCACAGGCATGCTCACTGCAGCCCAAGTGCCACACACACAGCTGGGCCAAGTTTCCATGGAGACGGCCCTCCCTTCTCACTCCCTCTCCCTGCGCCAGCCTCTGTCTCCTTCTGCCCCCTTAGGCTGCCATTCATTTGAATCTGAGTCAGACCCTGCCGAACTCCTCTAAATAACTCCAAAACCGTGAGGAGTACAGCTTTGGGGTTTGGACCGTGGGCGGCAGGAGCTCGTGGAGGGTCGCAGCGGTGTAAATTTTATGTCTCTAGCCCACTCAGAAGGCTGACAGCGGCAGGTTAAACACAAGAGGTTTTTCTGCTTCCTCACGCCTTTTCCTCTGAAAATTAACATTGCAGTCTATGGAGGGATTTCTGGAGGTGCCGCCCTAATTAAGGGTCTGGAGCCAAAACTATAAAACTCACAGACATGAGACACACATCGCTACGATCGGGACAAGATTTCCAACGTTTTGATGTAAAAATTATGTCCGTGGGATGTACGTAGCCCTCGCAATCGCGATTTAAAAATATTTTTTTCAGACGCTTCAGACACTGCTCTCCACTCTAGGTGTGTAGTTCTCCCACTCTAGTGCACTAATAGACACCCATGTTAAAGGCTGATTTTTGAAGATTTCATGGTCTGACATAAGTCGAAATTGTGAATGAACTGTACATTTTTTGAATTGACAATGATTTGTGAATATGTCGCCAGGGAAATTTACTGCGTTTTGAAAGTTGAATGAAGTTTCTAAGTGAAAGTATGAAGGAGATATGAAGGTTTGTTCGAGGTTGAAAATTTTTGAAGTTTGAAGCTCTCCCCATTCATTTTCAATGGGAAAATTTTGATGAATTATGGCTAATAACTCGGAAATTATGAAGGTTACGGTTATGAAAAGTAATAGCACACGTGTCCCGATGAAGCCGCACGTTTTGAAGTTGGTTTGAAGTTTCTAGGTTGAAATTTGTGGGAGAAGAAGCGAGCCAAAAAAGTGAGCGGAAGAAAAATAATAAGAACTAGAAGAGCAATTGCTGAAGCAATTGCGGGTGTGAATGCCCGCAGCTGAAGCTACGCTGCTGAATGCTAATGCTGGGTTGAATGTATGAATGAGAATGAATTGTATGAATTGCAATTTTGAAAATAAAAGCCTAAGCAAACTGCTGAACGCTGGGTTGAATGTTTGAAGGAGAATGAATTGTATGAATAGAAACTTTGAAAATAAAAGCCTAAGCAAACTGCTGAACGCTGGGTTGAATGTTTGAAGGAGAATGAATTGTATGAATAGAAACTTTGAAAATAAAAGCCTAAGCAAACTGCTGAACGCTGGGTTGAATGTTTGAAGGAGAATGAATTGTATGAATAGAAACTTTGAAAATAAAAGCCTAAGCAAACTGCTAAATGCTGGGTTGAATGTAGTAGTATGAAGGTTAAGCAGAATGAATGTTGAAAAATTATGAATGTATAATTAATGAATTTGAATTTAAAAGCTGAATGGTGAAATATATACATGGTGAAGTATATAATTAGCACTGACCAATCAGAAGCCTGTATCACAGGCATGCTCACTGCAGCCCAAGTGCCACACACAGAGCTGGGCCGTTTCCATGGAGACGGCCCCTCCCTTCTCACTCCCTCTCCCTGCACCAGCCTCTGTCTCCTTCTGTCCCCTTAGACTGCCATTCATTTGAACTGAGTCAGACCCTGCCGAACTCCTCTAAATAACTCCAAAACCGTGAGGAGTACAGCTTTGGGGTTTGGACCGTGGGCGGCAGGAGCTCGCGACGATCGCAGCGATGTAAATTTTATGTCTGTAGCCCACTCAGAAGGCTGACAGCGGCAGGTTAAACACAAGAGGTTTCTCTGCTTCCTCACGCCTTTTTCTCTGAAAATTAACATTGCAGTCTATGGAGGGATTTCTGGAGGTGCCGCCCTAATTAAGGGTCTGGAGCCAAAACTATAAACCTCACAGACACGAGAGACACATCGCTACGACCGGGACAAGATTTCCAACGTTTTGATGTAAAAATTATGTCCGTGGGATGTACGTAGCCCTCACAATCGCGATTTAAATATATTTTTTTCAGACGCTTCAGACACTGCTCTCCACTCTAGGTGTGTAGTTCTCCCACTCTAGTGCACGCAATAGACACCCATGTTAAAGGCTGATTTTTGAAGATTTCATGGTCTGAGATATGCTGAAATTGTGAATGAACCGTACATTTTTTGAATAGACAATGATTTATGAATATGTAGCCAGGGAAATTTCCTGCGTTTTGAAAGTTGAATGAAGTTTCTAAGTCCAGTTATGAAGGAGTTATGAAGGTTTGTTCGAGGTTGAAAATTTTTGAAGTTTGAAGCTCTCCCCATTCATTTTCAATGGGAAAATTTTGATGAATTATGGTTAATAACTCGGAAATTATGAAGGTTACGGTTATGAAAAGTAATAGCACACGTGTCCCGATGAAGCCGCACGTTTTGAAGTTGGTTTGAAGTTTCTAGCTTGAAAACTGTGGGAGAAGAAGCGAGCCAAAAAACTGGGGGGAAGAAAAATAATAATAAGAATAAAGGTAGGATAACATAGGTGTGAATGCTTTGGGCATTCACACCAACTAGAAGAGCAATTGCTGAAGCAATTGCGGGTGTGAATGCCCGCAGCTGAAGCTACGCTGCTGAATGCTAATGCTGGGTTGAATGTATGAATGAGAATGAATTGTACGAATTGAAATTTTGAAAATGAAAGCTGAAGCCAAACTGCTGAATGCTGGGTTGAATGTTTGAATGAGAATGAATTGTATGAATTGAAATTTTGAAAATGAAAGCTGAAGCCAAACTGCTGAATGCTGGGTTGAATGTTTGAATGAGAATGAATTGTATGAATTGAAATTTTGAAAATAAAAGCTGAAGCCAAACTGCTGAATGCTGGGTTGAATGTATGAATGAGAATGAATTGTATGAAATGAAATTTTGAAAATAAAAGCTGAAGCCAAACTGCTGAATGCTGGGTTGAATGTAGTAGTATGAAGGTTAAGCAGAATGAATGTTGAAAAATTATGAATGTATAATTCATGAATTTGAATTTAAAAGTTGAATGGTGAAAATGTTTGAATTTTATTCAAAAGTTGAACGTTAAATGTGTGCCTGTCCCAGATCCATGTTGCAATCGAACACATCACTTACGCACTAAATGCGTGCCTGACTTTGTTTCCTGTGAAGATTAAATCAGAATTCGGGCTTTTATTTTGAAAGGACAGTCATAGACACAGCTTCCTGTGAGGAAACAGTTACCCCTCTGGAGTTTGACCTAATTCTGCTGGCCACCCCTGCATGACTTGGGCCCCCTTGGGCCCGGGCCCCCCCTTTAAAAAAGTCTAGACACGCCCCTGGTCTGTCTGTGTGTGTGTGTGTGATTGATGATGTCATCCACTCTCTGTATCATGAGCATTGATCGATCAGAAGCCTGTATAAGCCCCAGGCAGGGTCACTTGAGGTCAACTGCCAAGAGCTGGGCCGTTTCCATGGAGACGGCCCCTCCCTTCTCACTCCCTCTCCTTGCACCAGCTTCTGTCCCCTTAGACTGCCATTCATTTGAACTGAGTCAGACCCTGCCGAACTCCTCTAAATAACTCCAAAACCGTGAGGAGTACAGCTTTGGGGTTTGGACCGTGGGCGGCAGGAGCTCCCGAGGGTCGCAGCGGTGTAAATTTCATGTCTCTAGCCCACTCAGAAGGCTGACAGCGGCAGGTTAAACACAAGAGGTTTCTCTGCTTCCTCACGCCTTTTCCTCTGAAAATTAACATTGCAGTCTATGGAGGAATTTCTGGAGGTGCCGCCCTAATTAAGGGTCTGGAGCCAAAACTATAAACCTCACAGACATGAGACAAACATCGCTACGATCGGGACAAGATTTCCAACGTTTTGATGTAAAAATTATGTCCGTGGGGTGTACGTAGCCCTCACAATCGCGATTTAAAAATATTTTTTCAGACGCTTCAGACACTGCTCTCCACTCTAGGTGTGTAGTTCTCCCACTCTAGTGCACGCAATAGACACCCATGTTAAAGGCTGATTTTTGAAGATTTCATGGTCTGAGATATGCTGAAATTGTGAATGAACCGTACATTTTTTGAATTGAAGATGAATTGTGAATATGTAGCCAGGAAAATTTGCCGCGTTTTGAAAGTTGAATGAAGTTTCTAAGTGAAAGTATGAAGGAGTTATGAAGGTTTGTTCGAGGTTGAAAATTTTTTAAATTTGAAGCTCTCCCCATTCATTTCCAATGGGAAAATTTTGATGAATTATGGTTAATAACTCGGAAATTATGAAGGTTATGGTTATGAAACGTAATAGCACACGTGTCCCGATGAAGCCGCACGTTTTGAAGTTGGTTTGAAGTTTCTAGCTTGAAAACTGTGGGAGAAGAAGCGAGCCAAAAAACAGGGGGGGAAGAAAAATAAGAATAAAGGTAGGATAACATAGGTGTGAATGCTTTGGGCATTCACACCAACTAGAAGAGCAATTGCTGAAGCAATTGCGGGGTGTGAATGCCCGCAGCTGAAGCTACGCTGCTGAATGCTAATGCTGGGTTGAATGTATGAATGAGAATGAATTGTACGAATTGAAATTTTGAAAATGAAAGCTGAAGCCAAACAGCTGAACGCTGGGTTGAATGTTTGAAGGAGAATGAATTGTATGAATAGAAATTTTGAAAATAAAAGCTGAAGCCAAACTGCTGAATGCTGGGTTGAATGTTTGAGTGAGAATGAATTGTATGAATAGAAATTTTGAAAATAAAAGCCTAAGCAAACTGCTGAATGCTGGATTGAATGTAGTAGTATGAAGGTTAAGCAGAATGAATGTTGAAAAATTATGAATGTATAATCCATGAATTTGAATGTAAAAGCTGAATGGTGAAAATGTTTGAATTTAACAATGCTATGTTGAGGGAGGTGCATGCATATCATATAACTCTGCTGGCCACCCCTGACTGACTTGGGCCCCCCTTGGGCCAGGGCCACCCCTATGAAAAAGTCTAGACGCACCCCTGGTCAGTCTGTATATGAATGATTGATTATGGCATCCACTCTCTTTATCATGAGCATTGACCAATCAGAAGCCTGTATCACAGACATGCTCACTGCAGCCCAAGTGCCACACACAGAGCTGGGTCGTTTCCATGGAGACGGCCCCTCCCTTCTCACTCCCTCTCCCTGCACCAGCCTCTGTCCCCATAGACTGCCATTCATTTGAACTGAGTCAGACCCTGCCAAACTCCTCTAAATAACTCCACAACCGTGAGGAGTACAGCTTTGGGGTTTGGACCGTGGGTGGCAGGAGCTCGCGATGATCGCAGCGATGTGAATTTTATGTCTCTAGCCCACTCAGAAGGCTGACAGCGGCAGGTTAAACACAAGAGGTTTTTCTGCCTTCTCACGCCTTTTCCTCTGAAATTTAACATTGCAGTCTATGGAGGGATTTCTGGAGGTGCCCACCTAATTAAGGGTCTGGAGCCAAAAGTATAAATCTCACAGGCATGAGAGGCACATCAATACGACCGGGACGAAATTTCCAACGTTTTGATGTATAAATTATGTCGGTGGGGCGTACGTAGCCCTCGCAATCGCCGTTTCAAAATATTTTTCCAGCTGATGCAGAAGCTGCTCTCCACTCTAGGTGTGTAGTTCTCCCACTCTAGTGCACGCAATAGACACCAATGTTAAACTCTGCTTTCCATGGTCTGACATAAGGCAAAATGCTGAATAAACTATACATTTTTTTAATAAATGATGAATTATGAAAATGTAGCCAGGAAAATTTGCTGCGTTTTCCAAGTTGAATGGAGTTTCTAGGCCCAACTATGAGGAAGCTGTGAGTGTTTGTTCAGTGAGGTGAAATGACTGAAAAAGTCTGAAGCCCCATTCATTTCCTATGGGAAATTTTGAAATGGATTATGGTCCATAACTCGGAAATTATGAGGAATATCAAAATTCTGAATACAAGCACACCATTCCCGGCCGAGCCGGTCGTTTTGGCGCTGAACGGCAGCGTTTCTACGACCAACGGTGCGGGAGGAGTAGCGGTTCAAAGTTTTGAGTAGGGGGGTTTTAAATGTAATACTAGAAGAGCAATTGCTGAAGCAATTGCGGGGTGTGAATGCCCGCAGCTGAAGCTACGCTGCTGAATGCTAATGCTGGGTTGAATGTATGAATGAGAATGAATTGTACGAATTGAAATTTTGAAAATAAAAGCCTAAGCCAAACTGCTGAATGCTGGGTTGAAATTTTGAATGAGAATGAATTGTATGAATAGAAATTTTGAAAATAAAAGCCTAAGCCAAACTGCTGAATGCTGGGTTGAATTTTTGAATGAGAATGAATTGTATGAATAGAAATTTTGAAAATAAAAGCTGAAGCCAAACTGCTGAATGCTGGGTTGAATGTAGTAATATGAAGGTTAAGTAGAATGAATGTTGAAAAATTATGAATGTATAATTCATGAATTTGAATTTAAAAGCTGAATGGTGAAATATATACATGGTGAAGTATATAATTAGCACTGACCAATCAGAAGCCTGTATCACAGGCATGCTCACTGCAGCCCAAGTGCCACACACACAGCTGGGCCGTTTCCATGGAGACGGCCCCTCCCTTCTCACTCCCTCTCCCTGCACCAGCCTCTGTCTCCTTCTGCCCCCTTAGGCTGCCATTCATTTGAACTGAGTCAGACCCTGCCAAACTCCTCTAAATAACTCCAAAACCGTGAGGAGTACAGCTTTGGGGTTTGGACCGTGGGCGGCAGGAGCTCGCGAGGGTCGCAGCGATGTAAATTTCATGTCTCTAGCCCACTCAGAAGGCTGACAGCGGCAGGTTAAACACAAGAGGTTTCTCTGCTTCCTCACGCCTTTTCCTCTGAAAATTAACATTGCAGTCTATGGAGGGGTTTCTGGAGGTGCCGCCCTAATTAAGGGTCTGGAGCCAAAACTATAAACCTCACAGACACGAGACACACATCGCTACGATCGGGACAAGATTTCCAACGTTTTGATGTAAAAATTATGTCCGTGGGGTGTACGTAGCCCTCACAATCACGATTTAAAAATATTTTTTTCAGACGCTTCAGACACTGCTCTCCACTCTAGGTGTGTAGTTCTCCCACTCTAGTGCACGCAATAGACACCCATGTTAAAGGCTGATTTTTGAAGATTTCATGGTCTGAGATATGCTGAAATTGTGAATGAACCGTACATTTTTTGAATGGAACATGAATTATGAATATGTCGCCAGGGAAATTTACTGCGTTTTGAAAGTTGAATGAAGTTTCTAAGTGAAAGTATGAAGGAGTTATGAAGGTTTGTTCGCTGAAGGAAAATGTTTGAAAATGTCTGAAACTGAAGCTCTCCCCATTCATTTCCAATGGGAAAATTTTTTGAATTATTGTTAATAACTCGGAAATTATGAAGGTTATGGTTATGAAAAGTAATAGCACACCATTCCCGATGAAGGCGCACGTTTTGAAGTTCGTTTGAAGTTTCTAGCTTGAAAACTGTGGGAGAAGAAGCGCGGCGAAAAAGTGGGGGGAAGAATAATAATAATAATAAAGGTAGGAGAACATAGGTGTGAATGCTTTGGGCATTCACACCAACTAGAAGAGCAATTGCTGAAGCAATTGCGGGTGTGAATGCCCGCAGCTGAAGCTACGCTGCTGAATGCTAATGCTGGGTTGAATGTTTGAATTAGAATGAATTGTATGAATAGAAATTTTGAAAATAAAAGCTGAAGCCAAACTGCTGAATGCTGGGTTGAATGTTTGAATGAGAATGAATTGTATGAATTGAAATTTTGAAAATAAAAGCCTAAGGCAAACTGAGTTGAATGTAGTAATATGAAGGTTAAGCAGAACGAATGTTGAAAAATTATGAATGTATAATCCATGAAATTGAATGTAAAAGCTGAATGGTGAAAATGTTTGAATTTAACAATGCTATGTTGAGGGAGGTGCATGCATATCATATAACTCTGCTGGCCACCCCTGACTGACTTGGGCCCCCCTCGGGCCAGGGCCACCCCTATGAAAAAGTCTAGACGCACCCCTGGTCAGTCTGTATATGAATGATTGATTATGGCATCCACTCTCTTTATCATGAGCATTGACCAATCAGAAGCCTGTATCACAGACATGCTCACTGCAGCCCAAGTGCCACACAGAGCTGGGCCGTTTCCATGGAGACGGCCCCTCCCTTCTCACTCCCTCTCCCTGCACCAGCTTCTGTCCCCATAGACTGCCATTCATTTGAACTGAGTCAGACCCTGCCGAACTCCTCTAAATAACTCCAAAACCGTAAGGAGTACAGCCTTGGGGTTTGGACCGTGGGCGGCAGGAGCTTGCAGCGATCGCAGCGATGTAAATTTTATGTCTCTAGCCCACTCAGAAGGCTGACAGCGGCAGGTTAAACACAAGAGGTTTTTCTGCTCCCTCACGCCTTTTCCTCTGAAATTTAACATTGCAGTCTATGGAGGGATTTCTGGAGATGCCGCCCTAATTAAGGGTCTGGAGCCAAAACTATAAATCTCACAGGCATGTGAGGCACATCAATACGACCGGGACGAAATTTCCAACATTTTGATGTATAAATTATGTCGGTGGGGCGTACGTAGCCCTCGCAATCGCCATTTCAAAATATTTTTTCAGCTGATGCAGAAGCTGCTCTCCACTCTAGGTGTGTAGTTCTCCCACTCTAGTGCACGCAATAGACACCCATGTTAAACTCTGCTTTCCATGGTCTGACATAAGGCGAAATGCTGAATAAACGATACATTTTTTTAATAAATGATGAATTATGAAAATGTAGCCAGGAAAATTTGCTGCGTTTTCCAAGTTGAATGGAGTTTCTAGGCCCAACTACGAGGAAGCTGTGAGTGTTTGTTCAGTGAGGTTAAATGACTGAAAAAGTCTGAAGCCCCATTCATTTCCTATGGGAAATTTTGAAATGAATTATGGGCCATAACTCGGAAATTATAAGGAATATCAAAATTCTGAATACAAGCACACCATTCGGCCGAGCCGGTCGTTTTGCGCTTGAACGGCGTTTCTCGACCAACGGTGCGGGAGGAGTAGCGGTTCAAAGTTTTGAGTAGGGGGGTTTTAAATGTAATACTAGAAGAGCAATTGCTGAAGCAATTGCGGGTGTGAATGCCCGCAGCTGAAGCTACGCTGCTGAATGCTAATGCTGGGTTGAATGTATGAATGAGAATGAATTGTACGAATTGAAATTTTGAAAATGAAAGCTGAAGCCAAACTGCTGAATGCTGGGTTGAATGTTTGAATGAGAATGAATTGTATGAATTGAAACTTTGAAAATAAAAGCCTAAGCAAACTGCTGAACGCTGGGTTGAATGTTTGAAGGAGAATGAATTGTATGAATAGAAACTTTGAAAATAAAAGCCTAAGCAAACTGCTAAATGCTGGGTTGAATGTAGTAGTATGAAGGTTAAGCAGAATGAATGTTGAAAAATGATGAATGTATAATCCATGAATTTGAATGTAAAAGCTGAACGGTGAAAATGTTTGAATTTAACAATGCTATGTTGAGGGAGATGCATGCATATCATATAACTCTGCTGGCCACCCCTGACTGACTTGGGCCCCCCTTGGGCCAGGGCCACCCCTATGAAAAAGTCTAGACGCACCCCTGGTCAGTCTGTATATGAATGATTGATTATGGCATCCACTCTCTTTATCATGAGCATTGACCAATCAGAAGCCTGTATCACAGACATGCTCACTGCAGCCCAAGTGCCACACACAGAGCTGGGCCGTTTCCATGGAGACGGCCCCTCCCTTCTCACTCCCTCTCCCTGCCCCAGCTTCTGTCCCCATAGACTGCCATTCATTTGAACTGAGTCAGACCCTGCCAAACTCCTCTAAATAACTCCACAACCGTAAGGAGTACAGCTTTGGGGTTTGGACCGTGGGCGGCAGGAGCTCCCGAGGATCGCAGCGGTCTAAATTTCATGTCTCTAGCCCACTCAGAAGGCTGACAGCGGCAGGTTAAACACCAGAGGTTTCTCTGCTTCCTCACGCCTTTTCCTCTGAAATTTAACATTGCAGTCTATGGAGGGATTCTTGGAGGTGCCGCCCTAATTAAGGGTCTGGAGCCAAAACTATAAATCTCACAGACATGAGAGACACATCGCTACGATCGGGACAAGATTTCCAACGTTTTGATGTAAAAATTATGTCCGTGGGATGTACGTAGCCCTCGCAATCGCGATTTAAATATATTTTTTTCAGACGCTTCAGACACTGCTCTCCACTCTAGGTGTGTAGTTCTCCCACTCTAGTGCACGCAATAGACACCCATGTTAAACTCTGCTTTCCATGGTCTGACATAAGGCAAAATGCTGAATAAACTGTACATTTTTTTAAGAAATGATGAATTATGAAAATATAGCCAGGAAAATTTGCTGCGTTTTCCAAGTTGAATGGAGTTTCTAGGCCCAACTATGAGGGAGCTGTGAGTGTTTGTTCACTGAGGTTGAATCACTGAAAAAGTCTGAAGTCTGGAGCCAGCCCCATTCATTTCCTATGGGAAATTTTGATATGGATTATGGGCCATAACTCGGAAATTATAAGGAATATCAAAATTCTGAATACAAGCACACCATTCCCGGCCGAGCCGGTCGTTTTGGCGCTGAACAGCGTTTCTCACGACCAACGGTGCGGGAGGAGTAGCGGTTCAAAGTTTTGAGTAGGGGGGTTTTAAATGTAATACTAGAAGAGCAATTGCTGAAGCAATTGCGGGGTGTGAATGCCCGCAGCTGAAGCTACGCTGCTGAATGCTAATGCTGGGTTGAATGTATGAATGAGAATGAATTGTACGAATAGAAATTTTGAAAATGAAAGCTGAAGCCAAACTGCTGAATGCTGGGTTGAATGTAGTAGTATGAAGGTTAAGCAGAATGAATGTTGAAAAATTATGAATGTATAATTCATGAATTTGAATTTAAAAAGCTGAATGGTGAAAATGTTTGAATTTTATTCAAAAGTTGAATGTAAATGTGTGCCTGTCCCAGATCCATGTTGCAATCGAACACACGAAGCACGCGCACTACGTGCGTGCCTGTCCCAAATCCATGTTGCAATCAAACACACGAGAAGCACGCACTACGTGCGTGCCTGACTTTGTTTCCTGTGAAGACTCAATCAGAATTCGGGACTTTTATTTTGAAAGGACAGTCATAGACACAGCTTCATGTGAGGAAACAGTTACCCCTCTGGAGTTTGACCTAATTCTGCTGGCCACCCCTGCATGACTTGGGCCCCCTTGGGCCCGGCCCCCTTTAAAAAGTCTAGACACGCCCTGGTCTGTCTGTGTGTGTGTGATTGATGATGTCATCCACTCTCTGTATCATGAGCATTGATCGATCAGAAGCCTGTATAAGCCCCAGGCAGGGTCACTTGAGGTCAACTGCCAAGAGCTGGGCCGTTTCCATGGAGACGGCCCCTCCCTTCTCACTCCCTCTCCCTGTGCCAGCTTCTGTCCCCTTAGACTGCCATTCATTTGAACTGAGTCAGACCCTGCCGAACTCCTCTAAATAACTCCAAAACCGTGAGGAGTACAGCTTTGGGGTTTGGACCGTGGGCGGCAGGAGCTCGCGACGATCGCACTTAGCGATGTAAATTTTATGTCTCTAGCCCACTCAGAAGGCTGACAGCGGCAGGTTAAACACAAGAGGTTTCTCTGCTTCCTCACGCCTTTTCCTCTGAAAATTAACATTGCAGTCTATGGAGGGATTTCTGGAGGTGCCGCCCTAATTAAGGATCTGGAGCCAAAACTATAAACCTCACAGACACGAGAGACACATCGCTACGACCGGGACGAAATTTCCAACGTTTTGATGTAAAAATTATGTCCGTGGGGTGTACGTAGCCCTCACAATCGCGATTTAAAAATATTTTTTTCAGACGCTTCAGACACTGCTCTCCACTCTAGGTGTGTAGTTCTCCCACTCTAGTGCACGCAATAGACACCCATGTTAAAGGCTGATTTTTGAAGATTTCATGGTCTGAGATATGATGAAATTGTGAATGAACCGTACATTTTTTGAATAGACAATGATTTATGAATATGTAGCCAGGGAAATTTCCTGCGTTTTGAAAGTTGAATGAAGTTTCTAAGTCCAATTATGAAGGAGTTATGAAGGTTTGTTCGAGGTTGAAAATTTTTGGAGTTTGAAGCTCTCCCCATTCATTTTCAATGGGAAAATTTTGATGAATTATGGTTAATAACTCGGAAATTATGAAGGTTACGGTTATGAAAAGTAATAGCACACGTGTCCCGATGAAGCCGCACGTTTTGAAGTTGGTTTGAAGTTTCTAGCTTGAAAACTGTGGGAGAAGAAGCGAGCCAAAAAACTGGGGGGAAGAAAAATAATAATAAGAATAAAGGTAGGATAACATAGGTGTGAATGCTTTGGGCATTCACACCAACTAGAAGAGCAATTGCTGAAGCAATTGCGGGTGTGAATGCCCGCAGCTGAAGCTACGCTGCTGAATGCTAATGCTGGGTTGAATGTATGAATGAGAATGAATTGTATGAATAGAAATTTTGAAAATAAAAGCTGAAGCCAAACTGCTGAATGCTGGGTTGAATGTTTGAGTGAGAATGAATTGTATGAATAGAAATTTTGAAAATAAAAGCCTAAGCCAAACTGCTGAATGCTGGGTTGAATGTAGTAGTATGAAGGTTAAGTAGAATGAATGTTGAAAAATTATGAATGTATAATCCATGAATTTGAATTTAAAAGCTGAATGGTGAAATATATACATGGTGGAGTATATAATTAGCATTGACCAATCAGAAGCCTGTATCACAGGCATGGCCACTGCAGCCCAAGTGCCACACACACAGCTGGGCCGTTTCCATGGAGACGGCCCCTCCCTTCTCACTCCCTCTCCCTGCACCAGCCTCTGTCTCCTTCTGCCCCCTTAGGCTGCCATTCATTTGAACTGAGTCAGACCCTGCCAAACTCCTCTAAATAACTCCAAAACCGTGAGGAGTACAGCTTTGGGGTTTGGACCGTGGGCGGCAGGAGCTCATGAGGGTCGCAGCGGTGTAAATTTCATGTCTCTAGCTCCACTCAGAAGGCTGACAGCGGCAGGTTAAACACAAGAGGTTTCTCTGCTTCCTCACGCCTTTTCCTCTGAAAATTAACATTGCAGTCTATGGAGGGATTTCTGGAGGTGCCGCCCTAATTAAGGGTCTGGAGCCAAAACTATAAACCTCACAGACATGAGACAAACATCGCTACGATCGGGACAAGATTTCCAACGTTTTGATGTAAAAATTATGTCCGTGGGGTGTACGTAGCCCTCACAATCGCGATTTAAAAATATTTTTTTCAGACGCTTCAGACACTGCTCTCCACTCTAGGTGTGTAGTTCTCCCACTCTAGTGCACGCAATAGACACCCATGTTAAAGGCTGATTTTTGAAGATTTCATGGTCTGAGATATGCTGAAATTGTGAATGAACCGTACATTTTTGAATAGACAATGATTTATGAATATGTAGCCAGGGAAATTTCCTGCGTTTTAAAAGTTGAATGAAGTTTCTAAGTCCAATTATGAAGGAGTTATGAAGGTTTGTTCGAGGTTGAAAATTTTTGAAGTTTGAAGCTCTCCCATTCATTTTCAATGGGAAAATTTTGATGAATTATGGTTAATAACTCGGAAATTATGAAGGTTACGGTTATGAAAAGTAATAGCACACGTGTCCCGATGAAGCCGCACGTTTTGAAGTTGGTTTGAAGTTTCTAGCTTGAAAACTGTGGGAGAAGAAGCGAGCCAAAAAACTGGGGGGAAGAAAAATAATAATAAGAATAAAGGTAGGATAACATAGGTGTGAATGCTTTGGGCATTCACACCAACTAGAAGAGCAATTGCTGAAGCAATTGCGGGTGTGAATGCCCGCAGCTGAAGCTACGCTGCTGAATGCTAATGCTGGGTTGAATGTATGAATGAGAATGAATTATGCAATTGAAATTTTGAAAATGAAAGCTGAAGCCAAACTGCTGAATGCTGGGTTGAATGTTTGAATGAGAATGAATTGTATGAATTGAAACTTTGAAAATAAAAGCCTAAGCAAACTGCTGAACGCTGGGTTGAATGTTTGAAGGAGAATGAATTGTATGAATAGAAACTTTGAAAATAAAAGCCTAAGCAAACTGCTAAATGCTGGGTTGAATGTAGTAGTATGAAGGTTAAGCAGAATGAATGTTTAAAAATGATGAATGTATAATCCATGAATTTGAATTTAAAAGCTGAATGGTGAAATATATACATGGTGAAGTATATAATTAGCATTGACCAATCAGAAGCCTGTATCACAGGCATGCTCACTGCAGCCCAAGTGCCACACACACAGCTGGGCCGTTTCCATGGAGACGGCCCCTCCCTTCTCACTCCCTCTCCCTGCACCAGCCTCTGTCTCCTTCTGTCCCCTTAGACTGCCATTCATTTGAACTGAGTCAGACCCTGCCGAACTCCTCTAAATAACTCCAAAACCGTGAGGAGTACAGCTTTGGGGTTTGGACCGTGGGCGGCAGGAGCTCACGATGATCGCAGCGGTGTAAATTTCATGTCTCTAGCCCACTCAGAAGGCTGACAGCGGCAGGTTAAACACAAGAGGTTTTTCTGCTTCCTCACGCCTTTTCCTCTGAAAATTAACATTGCAGTCTATGGAGGGATTTGTGGAGGTGCCGCCTAATTAAGGGTCTGGAGCCAAAACTATAAACCTCACAGACACGAGACACACATCGCTACGATCGGGACAAGATTTCCAACGTTTTGATGTAAAAATTATGTCCGTGGGATGTACGTAGCCCTCACAATCGCGATTTAAAAATATTTTTTTCAGACGCTTCAGACACTGCTCTCCACTCTAGGTGTGTAGTTCTCCCACTCTAGTGCACGCAATAGACACCCATGTTAAAGGCTGATTTTTGAAGATTTCATGGTCTGACATAAGTGGAAATTGTGAATGAACTGTACATTTTTGAATTGACAATGATTTGTGAATATGTCGCCAGGGAAATTTACTGCGTTTTGAAAGTTGAATGAAGTTTCTAAGTGAAAGTATGAAGGAGATATGAAGGTTTGTTCGAGGTTGAAAATTTTTGAAGTTTGAAGCTCTCCCCATTCATTTTCAATGGGAAAATTTTGATGAATTATGGTTAATAACTCGGAAATTATGAAAGTTATCAAAATTCTGAATACATCCGCATCTATTCCCGATGAAGCCGCACGTTTTGAAGTTGGTTTGAAGTTTCTAGCTTGAAAACTGTGGGAGAAGAAAGCCTTGGCGAAAAAGTGAGCGGAAGAAAAATAATAATAATAATAATAAAGGTAGGAGAACATAGGTGTGAATGCCTTGGGGCATTCACACCAACTAGAAGAGCAATTGCTGAAGCAATTGCGGGTGTGAATGCCCGCAGCTGAAGCTACGCTGCTGAATGCTAATGCTGGGTTGAATGTATGAATGAGAATGAATTGTATGAATTGAAATTTTGAAAATAAAAGTCTAAGCCATACTGCTAATGCTGAGTTGAATGTGGTAGTATGAAGGTTAAGTAGAATGAATGTTGAAAAATTATGAATGTATAATCCATGAATTTGAATTTAAAAGCTGAATGGTGAAATATATACATGGTGAAGTATATAATTAGCATTGACCAATCAGAAGCCTGTATCACAGACATGCTCACTGCAGCCCAAGTGCCACACACAGAGCTGGGCCGTTTCCATGGAGACGGCCCCTCCCTTCTCACTCCCTCTCCCTGCACCAGCCTCTGTCTCCTTCTGCCCCCTTAGGCTGCCATTCATTTGAACTGAGTCAGACCCTGCCAAACTCCTCTAAATAACTCCAAAACCGTGAGGAGTACAGCTTTGGGGTTTGGACCGTGGTGACAGGAGCTCGCGATGATCGCAGCGGTGTAAATTTCATGTCTCTAGCCCACTCAGAAGGCTGACAGCGGCAGGTTAAACACAAGAGGTTTTCTGCTTCCTCACGCCTTTTCCTCTGAAAATTAACATTGCAGTCTATGGAGGGATTTCTGGAGGTGCCGCCCTAATTAAGGGTCTGGAGCCAAAACTATAAACCTCACAGACATGAGACAAACATCGCTACGATCGGGACAAGATTTCCAACGTTTTGATGTAAAAATTATGTCCGTGGGATGTACGTAGCCCTCACAATCGCGATTTAAAAATATTTTTTTCAGACGCTTCAGACACTGCTCTCCACTCTAGGTGTGTAGTTCTCCCACTCTAGTGCACGCAATAGACACCCATGTTAAAGGCTGATTTTTGAAGATTTCATGGTCTGACATAAGTCGAAATTGTGAATGAACTGTACATTTTTTGAATTGAAGATGAATTATGAATATGTAGCCAGGAAAATTTACCGCGTTTTGAAAGTTGAATGAAGTTTCTAAGTGAAAGTATTAAGGAGTTATGAAGGTTTGTTTGAGGTTGAAAATTTTTGAAGTTTGAAGCTCTCCCCATTCATTTTCAATGGGGAATTTTTTATGAATTATGGTTAATAACTCTGAAATTATGAAGGTTAGGTCTTAGAAAAATACAAGCACACATGTCCCGATGAAGCCGCACGTTTTGAAGTTGGTTTGAAGTTTCTAGGTTGAAATTTGTGGGAGAAGAAGCGAGCCAAAAAACAGGGGGGGAAGAAAAATAATAAGAATAAAGGTAGGATAACATAGGTGTGAATGCCTTGGGGCATTCACACCAACTAGAAGAGCAATTGCTGAAGCAATTGCGGGTGTGAATGCCCGCAGCTGAAGCTACGCTGCCGAATGCTAATGCTGGGTTGAATGTATGAATGAGAATGAATTGTACGAATTGAAATTTTGAAAATGAAAGCCTAAGCCAAACTGCTGAATGCTGGGTTGAATGTTTGAATGAGAATGAATTGTATGAATTGAAATTTTTAAAATGAAAGCTGAAGCCAAACTGCTGAATGCTGGGTTGAATGTAGTAGTATGAAGGCTAAGTAGAATGAATGTTGAAAAATTATGAATGTATAATCCATGAATTTGAATGTAAAAGCTGAATGGTGAAAATGTTTGAATTTAATTCTGCTGGCCACCCCTGACTGACTTGGGCCCCCCTTGGGCCAGGGCCACCCCTATGAAAAAGTCTAGACGCACCCCTGGTCAGTCTGTATATGAATGATTGATTATGGCATCCACTCTCTTTATCATGAGCATTGACCAATCAGAAGCCTGTATCACAGACATGCTCACTGCAGCTTAAGTGCCACACACAGAGCTGGGCCGTTTCCATGGAGACGGCCCCTCCCTTCTCACTCCCTCTCCTTGCACCAGCTTCTGTCCCCTTAGACTGCCATTCATTTGAACTGAGTCAGACCCTGCCAAACTCCTCTAAATAACTCCAAAACCGTGAGGAGTACAGCTTTGGGGTTTGGACCGTGGGCGGCAGGAGCTCGCAGCGATCGCAGCGATGTAAATTCTATGTCTCTAGCCCACTCAGAAGGCTGACAGCGGCAGGTTAAACACAAGAGGTTTTTCTGCTCCCTCACGCCTTTTCCTCTGAAATTTAACATTGCAGTCTATGGAGGGATTTTTGGAGGTGCCGCCCTAATTAAGGGTCTGGAGCCAAAACTATAAATCTCACAGGCATGTGAGGCACATTAATACGACCGGGACGAAATTTCCAACGTTTTGATGTATAAATTATGTCGGTGGGGCGTACGTAGCCCTCGCAATCGCCGTTTGAAATTTTTTTTTCAGCTGATGCAAAAGGTGCTCTCCACTCTAGGTGTGTAGTTCTCCCACTCTAGTGCACGCAATAGACACCCATGTTAAACTCTGCTTTCCATGGTCTGAAATAAGGCAAAATGCTGAATAAACTATATATTTTTTTAATAAATGATGAATTATGAAAATGTAGCCAGGAAAATTTGCTGCGTTTTACAAGTTGAATGGAGTTTGTAGGTGCAACTACGAGGGAGCTGTGAGTGTTTGTTCAGTGAGGTTAAATGACTGAAAAAGTCTGAAGCCCCATTCATTTCCTATGGGAAATTTTGAAATGAATTATGGGCCATAACTCGGAAATTATAAGGAATATCAAAATTCTGAATACAAGCACACCATTCCCGGCCGAGCAGTCGTTTTGGCGTGGGAACGGCGTTTCTACCGACCAACGGTGCGGGAGGAGTAGCGGTTCAAAGTTTTGAGTAGGGGGGTTTTAAATGTAATACTAGAAGAGCAATTGCTGAAGCAATTGCGGGTGTGAATGCCCGCAGCTGAAGCTACGCTGCCGAATGCTAATGCTGGGTTGAATGTATGAATGAGAATGAATTGTACGAATTGAAATTTTGAAAATGAAAGCTGAAGCCAAACTGCTGAATGCTGGGTTGAATGTTTGAATGAGAATGAATTGTATGAATTGAAATTTTGAAAATAAAAGCCTAAGGCAAACTGAGTTGAATGTAGTAATATGAAGGTTAAGCAGAACGAATGTTGGAAAATTATGAATGTATAATCCATGAATTTGAATGTAAAAGCTGAAAGGTGAAAATGTTTGAATTTAACAATGCTACGTTGAGGGAGGTGCATGCATATCATATAACTCTGCTGGCCACCCCTGACTGACTTGGGCCCCCCTTGGGCCAGGGCCACCCCTATGAAAAGTCTAGACGCACCCTGGTCAGTCTGTATATGAATGATTGATTATGGCATCCACTCTCTTTATCATGAGCATTGACCAATCAGAAGCCTGTATCACAGACATGCTCACTGCAGCCCAAGTGCCACACACAGAGCTGGGCCGTTTCCATGGAGACGGCCCCTCCCTTCTCACTCCCTCTCCCTGCACCAGCTTCTGTCCCCATAGACTGCCATTCATTTGAACTGAGTCAGACCCTGCCCAACTCCTCTAAATAACTCCAAAACCGTGAGGAGTACAGCTTTGGGGTTTGGACCGTGGAGTGGCAGGAGCTCGCGATGATTGCAGCGGTGTAAATTTCATGTCTCTAGCCCACTCAGAAGGTTGACAGCGGCAGGTTAAACACGAGAGGTTTCTCTGCTTCCTCACGCCTTTTCCTCTGAAATTTAACATTGCAGTCTATGGAGGGATTTCTGGAGGTGCCGCCCTAGTTAAGGGTCTGGAGCCAAAACTATAGATCTCACAGACACGAGAGACACATCGCTACGATCGGGACAAGATTTCCAACGTTTTGGTGTAAAAATTATGTCCGTGGGATGTACGTATCCCTCACAATCGCGATTTAAAAATATTTTTTCAGGCGCTTCAGACACTGCTCTCCACTCTAGGTGTGTAGTTCTCCCACTCTAGTGCACGCAATAGACACCCATGTTAAACTCTGCTCTCCATGGTCTGACATAAGGCGAAATGCTGAATAAACTATACATTTTTTAATAAATGATGAATTATGAAAATGTAGCCAGGAAAATTTCCTGCGTTTTACACGTTGAATGGAGTTTCTAGGCAGAACTACGAGGAAGCTGTAGAGTGTTTGTTCAGTGAGGTTAAATGACTGAAAAAGTCTGAAGCCCCATTCATTTCCTATGGGAAATTTTGAAATGGATTATGGTCCATAACTCGGAAATTATAAGGAATATCAAAATTCTGAATACAAGCACACCATTCCCGGCCGAGCCGGTCGTTTTGGCGCGAACGGCGTTTCTACGACCAGCGGTGCGGGAGGAGTAAGCGGTTCAAAGTTTTGAGTAGGGGTTTTAAATGTAATACTAGAAGAGCAATTGCTGAAGCAATTGCGGGTGTGAATGCCTCGCAGCTGAAGCTACGCTGCCGAATGCTAATGCTGGGTTGAATGTATGAATGAGAATGAATTGTATGAATTGAAATTTTGAAAATGAAAGCTGAAGCCAAACTGCTGAATGCTGGGTTGAATGTTTGAATGAGAATGAATTGTATGAATTGAAACTTTGAAAATGAAAGCTGAAGCCAAACTGCTGAGCGGTTGGGTTGAATGTTTGAAGGAGAATGAATTGTATGAATAGAAACTTTGAAAATAAAAGCCTAAGCAAACTGCTGAATGCTGGGTTGAATGTAGTAGTATGAAGGTTAAGCAGAATGAATGTTGAAAAATTATGAATGTATAATCCATGAATTTGAATTTAAAAGCTGAATGGTGAAATATATACATGGTGAAGTATATAATTAGCATTGACCAATCAGAAGCCTGTATCAAGCCTGAATGCTGAATGCATTCAGCATTCAGCCAAACTGCTGAATGCTGGGTTGAATGTATGAATGAGAATGAATTGTATGAATAGAAATTTTGAAAATAAAAGCCTAAGCCAAACTGCTGAATGCTGGGTTGAATGTAGTAGTATGAAGGTTAAGTAGAATGAATGTTGAAAAATTATGATTGTATAATTCATGAATGTGAATTTAAAGTTGAATGTTGAAAATATATGAATTTATAATTAGTTTGAAGAGCATTGAAAAGTTGAATGAACCCAAACTATGTAATATTTTAGTTTTAATAAAGTTTCT
>JAQQSB010001048.1:0-29231 GCA_029721515.1 Synanceia verrucosa | reverse complement strand
ATTAAAAGGAAAATTTTTCTATGTCCTTATTTTTTTGATTGTCTTTTTTAATAAAGCTAAGTTATTTTGTGTGTGTAATACACTGTAACATTTGTATTGAGTTAATGTTATTCTATATTTTTATCATATTAGTCTTATTTTCTTATTCAATTTAACTATATATACAAACTAAAGGTCTATCTATAAAGTTTGTTTTGATTTTGAAACTTCATTAGTGTAGATATCTGTGGCAGAGTGTAGCTTGTTTAAATACTATATTGTATAACTCTGCTTGGCTCATGAAATTATAATAAAAATACAAAGATATGATTATTATCATTGTGTGGTAAATTCACAGGTAAATTTGCAGTGCTGGAAGTATCGGTGGCAAGAAGTTATCTCAGAGTGCAGTTGCTTGTGCATTTGTTTATTTCTGATTCAGTACACTTCTTCTTCTTCTGCTTAGTGCAAGCTGTTACAAGCTGTGATCACATAACAAAGTTGTCTTTTGCATGAATGCTTTGTTTAGTTTTTTCCATATGTGACAGGGTTGCTGTGCAGTTTCAGATTATTTGCTATGTTCATACTGTTTAAGTAGAGCCTACTGATGCGTCATCAGCAGAGGGTGTTGATTTGCCACTAAATGAAAAACAAGGCCATACTGGCTTAGATGCCCGCGACAAGGAAAATAACAATCATGGATCACATCACTGACTACCAGCGAGCATTTGTACTCATACAAATCATTATTTATCTGCACACAAAGCTATGCTCCAACATCTGCGCCTTCTTTACATCCCACACACATTTTCACCCATGACAGACAACTAACCTGGGGTGTGTGTCCCAAAACATTTGTTGCAAACTTCCTTAGCTACTTCCTAAAAGTTCAAGCGTTCGGTCTGCGACCCAACTGTTTCCCAACAGCATCGATCGAACAAAGTAACCTGTTTACAACTAACATAGTCCTGATATCACCTGTTGACCGATAAAGTGTTTCCCAAAAGCTTAGTTGGAGCGATGTAAATTTGCATCGGAAAGCTGTGTTGTCACAGTTGAGTGCGAAAAAGAGTCTGAGCCTTTAAAAACAAATGTTGCCTTGGACTCTCAGTAGTTTCTGTAGGTGCAGCTTTGATAGCCTACTATGGAAATAACTGTATTAAGATTTTACAAATTGAAAATAAGTCATCATTAACATACTCCAATTGGAATAATTGAATTATAGCGTGGAAGGAAACAGTGGGGAAGTTGGATTACTGCAGTTAAACATAAAGCATTGAAAGTTTTATGTTCATGACATTTTATTTTATCATGTTTATCATGATATTGGATACTTGATCAACATTGCTGTGAGTATTAACTGCGCATTTAGAGTGATCGCAGCAATTTCCTGCCACACAATTCATTTCCCTTCCTTCTTGGTTATTGTCAGTTTACACACTCTTTGTAGAGTTCAAAAAGCATCGTATTGTCTCTACACTTATTGTAAAAATCAGCCCGACTCTTGACAATCAGCATGGTCGACTGCCTCTATGCCTCCACTCATGTGCACTTCTAACAGAAGATTGCATAAGTGTTGCTGAGTTAACTCCACCCTGACTTCTGAAGCTCATGTTAAAGTTGGCCTTTACTTTCAAACGAGGCTTTAATCACTTCTACGCTGTAGTTTAGGGGGCTGTTGTGGTGCTCAAGAAAATGAATCCACTTATATGCTGACTTTAATCAAATTTTGTATAGAATCTTACTGATAATATTTTAGATTAGTATTACTAAAACACACACACACAAACCACTTATGTAGATTTGCAAATTACAAACATGTACAGATACTTATTCACATTAAAAATAATAACAATATACCTAAAAATATGTAATAACATATAGCAATCAATAGTTTAAATAAACTATAATTAATAGTTTGAATTTACATTTATGAATATATAATAGTAATTAACAATAATCATATAAATATATAACATATTTATGTTGATCACATCTTGATGACAAACAGTGATCATAAATTGTTTGGCATTGGTTTGATTTAAATCCATCATTAGTAAGTAACAACCTTTATCAGGCTGTTGTGTAGTGTTTCACTGTCTGAGCTAGTATTCTTGCATGCTAACACTCCTGTAACTGAGGTCTCTTGTGGCACAATCTGTCTAAGCATGTGTTTGGCTATTAGTGGGAAAGGTTGCGGTTTGAGTCCACCCAGGGACGATGATTTATATCTTTTATTAACTAGTAGTCATGTAAAATAAGAGTGTTTTCTCACACTTGGCGGTCCCTTTCAATACTTCAATGAACTGATTTCAGTAACTCAATGTCATTTTGTGCATATGTAGACACAACAACCGTATAGTTCCATGTGCTGTGCAGCCACCCTTTAAGAGAAGTGAACTGTGGTGGTCTCAGTGAACGGTCTTCACCTGTGGAGACAAGAATTGTCTCAAAACCTGTCAGCAATCACAAAGTAGCCACGCCCATATACCATATTTTCTGCAGTCCTCTTCATGCCACAAATTAGTCAGTGAACATCCTGATGTATTAAAACTTTATTTAAACTGATCCATTGAGCATCAAAAAGCTCATGTTTAAGGTGTTTGAGAGAGGTTACAGATCCCCCTATGTTGCCTTACTAGACCCAGAAATTGGTACCATGACTGTACAACTGGTGGAGAGGACTCGACATGCTTTCTCTATCCTTTGCTGATAACCACGATGATGCTCTTTCATCCCCTTAGACACTCTCATATAATTCTATATATACACACTGTACCTTACAGGCCTCGTTGTTATATTGAGAGTTGGACAGCTCATACAATTTGTATGTTAGTATTAATGTGTTTCATTGTTATTACCTCTGTACACATGGCATCTATTGCACGTCTGTCCATCCTGGGAAGAGTGGGATCCCTCCTCTGTTGCTCTTCCTGGAGGTTTCTTTAATTCTTTTTCCTATTAAAAGTTTTTTTGGGGACACCCTGACTCGTCACGAGGGTCATTTGTAAAGAACAGAGAGGTGTCATATCCTGTACAGATTGTGTAAAGCTCCAATGGGAGGCAAATTCATAATTTGTGGATATTGGGCTATACAGGTAAATAAAGTTGACTTGACTTGACTTGACAGGCCAGAACCGTGCAGGGCGCTGACTGCAGCACAACACTGCCATCTGCTGGTTGTTCAGTGGAGAATTGTATTTGTATCTCATATTCAGTGGCATTTATTGCTGAATCGTGATATAGCATGCAGTGAAAATGTTCTCAAGAGTTCATGTCATTGAGAGAAAAACCAAAGAGATCTACAAAAATGCAAAGACTCCACATACAAAGTCAAGCATATTTACTTTTCAAACTCTCTAAAATATACTGCCTCAAAAAATTAAACGCTTTTTGGTTAATTTTTAATGAAAATTAGAAAGGTCCTCAACCCACCAGCAGTGATCCGATGCCTGCTTCTTTATTGCAAGCGGAACGGGTTGAGCACTGCTCAATACCTACTTGTTAGATTCAGCCTCCAGCAGGCCACTGGTGCCAGATATCTCTGCCCAAACAGTCAGAAACAGACTTTATGTGAGGGTGGCCTGAGGGCCCCGACGTCCTGTAGTCGGCCCCTGTGCTCAATGCCCAGCACTGTGGACCTCGACTGGCATTTTTCTAGAAAACACAAGTCCCGCTTCACTCGTGCCATGTACTTTTGGACAGATGAGAGCAGGTTCACCCTGAGCACTTGTAATTGATGTGAAAGAATCTGGAGAAGACAAGGAGAATGCTATGCTGCCTGCAACAGCCGTTCAACGCATTGAGTTTGGTGGTGGGTCAGTAGTGACTCAGGAGACATGGCCATGGAGTGGGCCTTTACCGACCTCTACTGGCTAGAAAATGGCAGTCTGACTGCTGCCATTAGGTGTCGGGATGAAATCCTTGAACCAGCTGTCAGGAACCTCAGCTGGTACAGTGAGTCTGGTGGTTCCTCCTAATACGCGCACAATGCCCGGCCTCATGGGCGAGAGCCCGCCGACAAACCTAGGAGGATGAAAAGGTTGGATACGAACAGACCAGCCCTCACGATCACCTGACTTAAACCGATAGAACGCCTTTGGACCAGGTCTTCCAGACTTTACAGGAGAGCTCAGGGATCACCTGCCCCGATCAGGCCTATACCCCAAGACACCATCCGTCTGTCTCATTAGGAGCATGCTACTTTACACGAGCGTTGTCAAGCATGCATACAAACGCGTGGGGGCCACACAAGATATTAAGAAGCATTTTTGAGTTGGCAGAAATTAAATTTTTGGAAAAATGGACTAGAGCATCCCTTTCATTGTTCTAGGACACTGACCCTGTCCATATCTATTTATTATCTGGATATCCAGTATAATTCTTTTTCACATTGAGATCTGGAAGCCTCATTTCAAAAAGTGTTCTTTAATTTTTTGAGCAGTATACATTGACTGATGCATGTGTATTTATACAATTTTATTTCTATTACATTACATATTATATCATTTGTCTGTTTGTATTTGGATGTTCTGATGTATATATTCTGTAATCATCTTTTTTATTTCTAGTAATCTTTTGAGTCAATTCTATCTCCATATTTACTTTAATCCTTGCATTGTGAACACAAAGCGCTGGGTTCTCTTTAACACTATGAATTCATTATTACTCTATTTTTAACTAGCCTTCAGATTTGTCTCACATGACTGTACAAACTCAGTGGTAGAAAATCCAAAATACTTCAAAAATACATAATCACATGTGTACTATCGTTCAACATACTTTTGGGTGAATAAATGTAGTATGCATCTTTTCATGATGGGACTGCTTTAGTGCGGAAGTGATGCAACTGTGGGTAACCATTCGCAAACTACTCATTCTCGACTGTCAATCTCGAAATACTAACACATCTAATAATAATAACCTGATGCTTATGTTGATACACGTTGTTCTTATCACTCTGCATTACATTCATGCTGGCTGGCGTCGTGTCCAGAATTGCTTTATACTGTAATGTTTACCAGAAATAGTAATGCGCCTCCCTTGTACTACTGGGTTCATACTAAGGTTTCTGACATACTAAAAAATCTCACATACTGTTTTAGCCGTACTCAATGGTAATATTCTAATACTGGAATTTCAGGCACTTGTGCATGGGCAGCTTTTTGTGCTCATATGTAATTCTGGATAACTCTATTTTCCTGATGGGAATCTTTAAAATCTAACCAACTGAAAACACACAGGAGGGCAAAAACTACCACTTTGCTGGCAGGCTGTTTGTTCCAAGTGAAAACTACCAAGAATTCATTTATTGGGGTCCTGAGAGCTCTAGAGGGACCAGAATTGTGACAGAAGGGACCCAGAGACCCCCTCAAAGCCAGACTGGACCTGAGAGAGACCTGTGGTCCTCACTTTGTAATAAACTCTAATGTGAACACAAAAGAACTGAGTTCTTTTTCTGTTGGTCCACTTTTTTGGTCCACTTACAGGATGACCTAGTTGGATTCTACTTCAAAGGACTGGAGAGAGTGCCAAAGCAATCATGGTCAGCTTGTTTCCAGATTTTACTCAAATCTGGAGCTTATTGTTGTTCATGACTAATAATACCATATCAAACATAGACTGAGTTCTTCTAAAGCACTCTCACACCTGTTGTTTACACATTAACAGTGATGCTTAATGCACTCCTAGTCATTAGCAAGCTGAGTTGCTTAGTTAGCATTTCTCTCTCTCTGTGTTGCATGGTAGTGATTGAAACATAAGTTATATATAATTTGATATTAATCATAATCATTTGCTTACTTGTCTATCCTCAATCAAAATATACTACCATGTTGTATGTGTAGTTTATTAAACTGTTGAGGAAAGGTGGCAATTTGGTATCGTGATAAATGTAAAGCTAAATTAGTGTTGCTAATACTCAGTTTGATAAATGTGTAATGAGGCAGTTTGCTCTTTGAGTCAATGCAAAAAAAAATCAAAGGGATGCTTTTGAAGTAATACATAATTATACTAGCTTTAAAAAAGTATATTATTAATGCTTTGTTAGGTCTGTCTAGGAAATCACAAGCAAACAATTTACACCACTACACTTAATCCTAACAGCATGACAGATCAATGAGTCTGGGAAGGATTCTGTACAGAGAGCCCTGAACCCTGAGTTCAGTTCACATTTATCTTGGAGGACTGGGACTGTCATTACATAAGAGGTTAGACTAGACACACAACTGGAGTGTGGTGTCCAGTTAACATAACGACATGAGCAGGATAACCACTATCATGTGTTGCTAATATATACTCAATGATGATGGTTTAATAATTTTATATTTAGTGTTTTTATCCCTATTTTTAGGGCCCCTGTCGTCATTGGATGCTGGAGATTGTCCTAAATTTTTCTCTCCCCTACAATGGGCGCTTCCATGGATAGAGCCAGAGTGAGAGCTGAAATTTAACACAGTGACATGCTGCAGCCTTCACTGGGCTGGTGAAGGAGTGGAGAGGCAGGAGAGACCTGAGGAGATCATAACAGCAGATGGAGACAGAGTTACTTCTGTCGCATTGCATACCAAACACACATAGTCCCTAATTCTGTCCATTTTAACACCACTTTAAGATTTGGAAAGAGAAATGGAAAAAGCTTTTAGAAATTATTATTCTAGGTTTTGTTTATTTCTTTCATAATTGATATCTGTCTCCTTGGGATTTTTGATGTGTTTCAAGATCAGATCCAAGAGTAGCAGTTAATGAGATTTCCCCAACTCAGGTCTTTCTTCATTCAAATTGTCGTAAACAACACTTTGTGATGACACCTTTTTCCTCCCTGATCATAAATGCACGCAGTGATAAGAATTCAAGCTCTGCAAGCTAACACATGCAAGTAGCTGTAGGTCTGATTTATTGTAAATGAAATTGTTACAGCTTAGCACCCATTTTATGCGTTAATTTCTGTATCATTAGCCACCACAATATTATCAAGGTTATCTTGACTAAAGAGGCTACGAACACAATATGAAGGCTTTTCTTTGCTTCACTAGTCTTCACTCTCACACATACATATTCATGTGAAAAATGGTGCAAGCATTTCTGTAAACTCTGAAAATCTGTCCTCATTAGCTTCATAAATATGGATCTTAGGCACATGTACAAGACTATCTCTATGCACATTCTATATATACATACTGTATGCTGTTACCAATCCATTTCTGCACTTCTAGCTTTTAATATATGAATCGGTGCCAACACTTCTTCTTGACCAATATATTATTATAATTTATAATAATATAATTATAAATAATACAATCGTCATTACAATTTTAAGTTCCACTCTTCAACATAGTGTGAAGACAATTAAAAGTGGCTATCAAACGACTCTGTATTTTAAAGGTATAGAATGCAGGAAAAGAGACATCTACTCTCTCTGGGAAACTACTCTGGTGAGGATCAATTCCTCCCCCTATAAGGACCTTTTTATACTTTTCATAGATATAGTAATAATACCCATTAATTCAGCATAGTCCTGGTCTGCATCAATGTTTCTGATGTTTTTTTCTTATTTCTTGGCTGAGGGTTTGGAGGCTGTTCGGTCATTACCCTACCATGAGGTTTGCATTACAGAGGTCCAGCCCACTCGGACATTAATACCAAAAAAGAGAAAGACCACATACACTACCTTTACTCTGTTTGGCCAAGAAGAGAGAACTATGTAGACGTCTGAGTCCATCTCAAAGAGCCCACTTGAAAAGGAGCAGGATTAGGAGAAAGGGAAAATGCATTTGAAATAGTTTGTTATAATTATCACAACATCTGTCAAAGGTTGTGCTATTTAAAATGTCAAAGTTTGATCAGCTAACCCTTCAATTTGATGGATTAATTCATCAGCATCTATCTAGTACAGATCTTCAAGTAGCTACTCCTTAAAATCTCTAATACCTCTTTATGACAGTGTTAACAAATTTAAAAATACATATAAATGTTGCTTGTCATTGTTGGAAATTACAATTTTGTATGTATTTCCATGTATTTGTACAATAATACACTGATGTATTTTCCTTGAAACATGTAATGTAAAATACATGACTAAAGATTAAAAATATTTGGAGGCGAGAGAGAGGTTTTAGGGATGGGACCATGTGCATGTATATGCATCAGAAGCTTCCATCTAATGATACGATTTGTATATACTATCAGTGGAAAACTTTAATTCACCAGTCAAAGCGATCATCTAAGGTACAGAATGCATAGTGCGTTTTTCCTCACACATGTTATATTGTGGCGTAGATGTGACTTCACTGGACCTTAGAATCCTGTGGAGGTCAGATTATTATTACTGACCTTTATTTCCCTTAGTAAACCATTTTACACTACACTGTGACTTAACTTAAATGTATGATAGTCACTGTAAATTTCTATCATCCTCAATATTTTACTTCAACACCCAGGGTGGAGTTACAGCAGCTGACAAACCCTGAGTTCTACAGCCAGACTCCACAGGATGGCTGTGTGTGGTTGCAGAGGGAGTGAGATGTGCTTAAGAGGTAGAGGATAAGAAGAAGGAGCTACTTACTGTGATTGGTGGCCAAATGTGAAGTTTATTGATGAACATGTTTATTCAAATCTTGTGGGATTAAGAAAAAGTCCCACAGCATTTTTTTTGTATTTTCTCACTGTGTAAATATGATCATGGAAACATGATCCCTGTTGATACAGAATGAATTGACTCAGAGTATGTTGAGTCTGTTTAGTGCGGGAAATTACAACCTTATTTCTGTATCATTGTTCTTTTTTAAAAGTCAGACATTTCACTTGCAATAAGACATAGCCTGCTCCGTCAGCGGCTGCTGTGCTGGATAAACGCGTTAGTGATGAGACCAGTAATGTGTTTAGCTGGTAACTAAACATGGTTGCTGAAGTCATTTCGAGTCCACCTCCCCCAACTCCACCTCAAGTCCACCTCAAACCCTGTAAACTCCACACTAAAACTCCTATATACCTCCTTGCTGTGGAAGGGAGAGTTTAAAGCCGAGGTGATTTAGGCAGCTGTGACATAGATCTGTTTTTAAGCGTCGAGAGAACTGTATTATTGGCCTAGCTCAGCTGATTAGCCTGGGGGCTAGCTCAGTTAGAGCGATTAACTTTGAGTTCAGTGGTAGGGATCTCAATATTGACTCCATGAAGTTACCGCTTCTCTCCAAATATGGAGTACACTCCCACTGAAATCCAAGATGGAACAGTTCAAATGGGAATATGACAGGAGCATGAAAAGCGACTCCCTAGATAGTGGGTGGTGCATCACGATTTTTCACACGTCCTATTCTTTTTACAGTCTATGATTTCAGATGTTACAGTCAAACAAGACTCTGTCAAGTGTGTTTCTAATTAGCAGTTGGCTTTGCTCTAGTGCATACTAATAAACATGTGTTTAGATTGCAAAAATGTTAGGTCATCTTATCTCAGTGAAGACCTGTTATTTAACTGTGACTGAAATAATATCATCGAATTTCAAGAAGAATGCATGTTGCCCAATATCTCCTCAACCGGACAACACATAAACTATAAAACCATGTTCAGTTGGAAAAAAACTTGTTAAGAATGTTTGCTGCATGTGAATGTTGAGATGCCCCACCTGAATCTGCGGGCGCCTAATAAATACTCCCCCTGGAAAATTCCTCTTGACAGGAGGATTAAGCTTTACTCTGCTAGTTGCTTAACATACTATGTGTAGAGTCTCAATTTACACTGCATGTCTGGATAAAAACTGACATAACAGTGACTCTCTAGTTCTATTTATTAACTGGACTGAGTCACTGGATTACAAGACTGATGTGTGTATTGTGTGTGTGTGTATATAGCATGCATTAACACCTGCATTAAGATACAATAATGTGTAAATATAATATGCTGTGATTTATTGTGTCACTTAAATTTCTTTGTTTGATTGCTGCCGGGTAACCTGAATGTGCAAATGATAATAGAAGGTGCAGTGGGATCGAAACAGGGCATAGGAATACAGATCAAACTACAAAGATTAGAATGGATCAAACTATAGTTAGAATACAGATCAATAGCAAATGAGAATAGGATCAAGAAAACATGAGATTGATACAGATCAAAACAGATTTAAATTGATCAAAGCAGATTAGAATGAGGCAGAACTTTACAGCTAGTTGTTTTATGCCAGAATACGCCGTTCATATTTATCTTTGAAAGTGTGAGTATTTTTCAGAGCTAACTGGATCCATGATTACTCGGCATCAAGTAAGTACACAAATACCATACAAGTAAAAGCATCTTATTAACCAATGATTATCAGTATTACTAGAAACACATTTCACCAATGGTCTGTGAGCTGTCAATACAAGCACATTCTACAAAATTTCTCAAATTTTAAAGTACATATGTAGTTCTTGTGTATCATATATATTATCATTATTGGAGTATGTGTCTTTGATACATCAACATCTAAACATATTTGAGTTTAGAATTCTATCCCAGCTATACACAGAGCAGAAGACAGTGTACACTCTGGTTGAGTCTCCAGTTCATCACAGGACACATAGAGACAGACAACCACTCACATTCACACTGATTCAAATTTGTAAATTAGTTAGTTAAACCTAAATCCCCATGCATGTTTTTGGGATGGTGGGAGGAAGTCTGAAAATTTTGCCCAGAGAACCCACACAGACACGTGGGAGAACACAGTAAGTGTCTTGGGACCCAGGAATGGGCTCAGATACATACATTGCTAAGCAGTGACATCAACTAGCTGATGCAGAGAAATCACATTAGTTTCCTCTACAGTGAAGTTCTGTGAAAATAGTCTAGTCTCTTCCATCAAACATATTATTTACTCTTCATTAATATTGACGCTCTAATGTCTTATCCTCTAATGTGTGTATCTCATTTATATGTATTATCGTGCATATATATATATATCTCTATCATATCTTATAATAATTCAGTATAATAAGTAATGTTGTTTGTGTTTTTTGCTTTATGCTTTATCTGTTTGGGAGAGGTGGCAGCAGTGCTCTTGAGACCTTAGATCAGCAGTCAGGACATATTGATTAACAGTGTGGAGTCTATTGTATGGCTTGTGTGGAACACTGTAATGCTCTTTGTGGCTCATCATATTCAACACGTCAACTTGCAGATCGCTAAAAATGGCTATGTCTGAGCGGATGGGTGGGCTTGGAGAGCACAGGTGATCTCTTATACCGTTTACTGCAGTGGTGGTGGGCGTCTGATGCAGGAGGCGTTCAAGAGTCTGAAAAAGTGTGGGATGAGATGGTCTGCATGAAGCTGTGGCAGCATTCCATACAGGGGAATTAGGCCTCAAGCAGCCTGAGTGCCAGCTTGTGTATGAGAGGTAGTGAGTTGTTATACTCAGGCTCTCCTGATCGTTGTTCTGCTTCTCTCCTTGGCTGCTTTCTTGGAAGCGATAGTTATTGATCAGGGTCCTTTCCATGCAAAGAATTAGAGCGCCTTTTTGTAACCACGTCTGGTTTTCACATGTAAACTTTTTAAATTTGGAAATAGTTGCTTTTTGGGAAAATGGTCTTGAAGAGCTAGAAAACTGATTGTTCAGTAATAACAAAGCATATTATGTTTTGGGCAAAAAATAATAAGGACAAACTGTATCCGTTAAGGAAGAATTCAAAACCCCAGATGGATTCCCGCGGTGATAGTAGGCTGATCGAGCAGTGCATCCATGTGCAATACAGTACATGAATGAAGTGTTTGTCGCACTGTGCCACAACACAACATGCAGGCATTGCCACTTTGCATCGTGATATCAACTGATCATTGTAAATTATTATAAGTTTTCACGGATAATATACAACGCTGTGTCAGGATGGGACTTCTGATCACCTTTGTGCATGTCCGATCCCTAAAACCTCTCTCTCGCTCCAAATATTTCTAATCTTTGGTCATGTTTACATGACATAAGTTTCAACATCAATTAATATGCATTATGTACACTTAGTACATGCTGGAAAATGTACTAAAATTACAATTTCCAACAGTGTGACAAGCAACATTTATGTGTATTTTTAAATTTACACACTGTCATAAGCAGTGGAGTAGATTTGCACTGAGTAGCTACCCAGATCTATGCATTTCTTAGGTGTTGATGAATGCAAGATCCATCAAAATTAGCTAGCTGACCAAACTTTGACATTTAAATAGCACAACTGACATATATACAAGGCATACTATAAACTTATTTGGGAATGAGTTTTTATTTCTCCTAATCCTGCTCCTGAGGCTCTCTCTTTTCTGGATGGACTTGTAGACGTCATAGTTCTTTCTTTTGGCCAAACAGAGGAAGGTGTGCAGTATGTGATGCCTCTACTTTTTGTATGTCTATTCAATTAGAGGGTTGACCTCTGTGGTAAAACCTCATGCAGGGATAAAGGACTGAACAGCCTCAAAACCTCAGCTCAAGAAATAAGAAAAAAAGTAAAGGGAAATACAATTCTTAGGCACTCTATTTTGAATATATTTACAGAAGATGAATGGAAAAAGTAATAAAATAAAAAGACTGATATAGTTGCATACTTTTTCCTTTCAGACCATAGATGTTGAAAGATAAACAGTACAGCTGGCAACAATTGTAGGGATTTTATTGGATAGTTTTGTTATAGGAAATTAAATGAAGGCACAACAGCAAGAGATAGCATAGTGAAATTCTAAATTACTGGTATTCCATAACAAATATTGACAGGATCAGGATCATGTTAGATCAATAGTATTGTCAATATATCTATGAAAAAGTTTAATACAAGGTCTAAGGGGAGGAATTGATCCTCACCAGGAGGAGTTCCTAAGAGAGTAGATATATCTTTTCCTGTATTCTGGTGCAGCCTTTAAATGGGTGTCGTTTGATAACCCTTTTTAACTGCATGTAACCTAAACTGTGAGAAGTGTACTAATCTTAAAATTCTGTGTACGATTCACATTATCATCGGCCCCAGCTACCTGTATAAATTATAATAATATATTGGTCAAGAGGAAGTGTTGGCACCAGTTCATATATTAAAAAGCTTTAGAAGTGCGAGAAAATGGATTGATAACAGCATACAAAGTATGTATACAGCCCAGAATGCATAGAGATGTCCATACTTCGCCTAAGATCCACATGGAACAGGCTACGTGAGACCAGATTTTCAGGCTTAAATATGCCCATTTCACACATGTGAATATGTGTGTGAGTGAAGACAGCACTGCTGAAAGAAGCCTCACAAGTATGTTCTCACCTTTTATCATATACATGATAATATTGTAGATAACTCACGAAAAATGTGTCTTGAGCTGTAATGATTTACAAATTGACTGTCAATCAGACCTGCAGGCGCTCCTCTCTCTGCATGTTTACTTTGCCAGCGAAAATCTTACCTCAGCGTCATGGCGATCAGAAGGTGAAATGTTTTTATTGTTTTTGTTGTTGTTGACAACGTGGTGGAGGAGAAAGACTCTGAGTCAAAAACCTGCTGTTTAGCAGCTGATTTGTTTTTGCTCAGTCAGGGCAGCTGTGTTCCCTCACAGCTGTGGCACAGATTTCCAACATGGTGGGGGAAGTTCCTGCCTTGTTTCTGACATACACCACACAGTCTATTTGACATAACATGACCTTCTCCAATACTTCCTCTTTCTGTTCTCTCTTCTTGCTCCAGTAAGTTGAATCATGCACACTGCCTCCTATCGTGACTAGTTGCGTGCTAATGGGGTCCAGTCACACTGAGGGCAGTCAGATGGACGCTGGACGTTGCTCTCCTTCTGGGATTGATTCAGTCAGTTTAACCCACTGATTTATTTTATTGATGTAGTCAAAAATGTAGCTATGGCAAATAAAAGCATTCCAGTTGCACATTTTAATTTGAATTGAGGTACAGATTCGCTTCCTATATCTGACTTAACTGTTGAGAGAGTAGACAAGACAACAGTTCTTATTCCGTGGAAAAAGGTGGACTCTGACTAACCTAGCAAACGTTATCACGTTACTGACCGTTAGCAGCATTGCCTAACATTAACTAACAAAGTAGGAATAGAAATGCTTTGAGGTGCAAGCACACCAGTTATCACAACATATTTTTGTTGATTTAAACCACTGATCCTGTAAGTTTCAATCTCATTTTACCACTTGTTATAACTGTTAAATTCATATGTTGAGAGAGACAAGACTTACTTTTCTACAAGACTCAGAGTGTGAAGCTAAGCTCTGATGTTTACTGTGAGGAGAATTACAGCTGAGGCGTTCCAGGACACTGGGAGACTGGCAAGTGAGGGAGCATTGCTAGATCCATGTGTGCTAACATTACTGTCTTCTTGAAGAGGACTGTAGGAGGCTAAATGTCAAAGCTTATTGGAAGCTACTGCAGCCATATGGAATGTAGAAAACTAACAGGCGGACCACAAGGCGAGTGCTTGAGGGCAGACACTGTGGACAGGTGTGGTGATCATCAGACATTATTTCATTCAATATTATGTGAGCATTATCTGACCACACAATCATTGTAAAGATTAATTTATTAAGTATTCACTCATTAACTCTAGGCTCAGTCTGATGTCAAATCAAAGGCGAATGACAAACATTATGAATAGTAGGTTAGATCAAGTTAAATAAAGAATTAATAATCTCAAACACATATCTTCTGTTTTCCAGTTACCTTTTAGAAACACATCCAAAATTAAGGAACAAATATCAATTATGTAGAAACAAATATAAAACTAGAATGAATTTCACCACTTTTCTAAATTTCTTTTTTCAAAATCTTAAAGTGGTGCTAATTAATGGGACAAATTAGACTATGTGTTTAGTGTGTGATCTCTTGCAGAAGTAACTCTCATGTCTCCATCTGCTGTTATGAGCTCCTCAGGTCTCTCCTGGCTCTCTCCTCACCTTCACTGTCAGCCCAGTAGAAGGCTGCAGCATGCACTGTTTAACTCTCAGCCGCCTGGCTCTATCCATGGGCGCCCGTATAGGGAGAAAATTGGAAACAGCATTCTGAGACCACACGACATACTATGAGGAACCCAAAATAGATTAACACCAACACAAAATTGTTAAACCATCATCATTGAGTATCTCCTGAGTATCACATGACAGTGGTTAGTCCTGCTCATATTTATATGTGCCAACTGGACAAATTACACTCAGTTGTGTGTCCAGTCTCTAGCCTCCTGTATGGGACATGAGTCCAGTCAAGAGAAGATAAATGTGAACTGAACTCTCGAGGTTCAGGGCTCTCTGTGACTAAAATCCTTTCCAGACCTCTGTCATTCTGAGCCCAGCGCTGCCATACACTTCTACACCTGTGACCCTGAATAAATATCATGAACACTTTTTAACACAGTTCTCTGGTGTGTATTTTCTTGGGGCTTCTAACTCAAGAATGGGCTAACAGTGTTCAAGTTGTACAATGGTTATTGTCCTCAATTTGAATAGTTTTACTATTCATTTATCAATCACTTATTTGATTGTATTTAACTTTTATAGAATATTATTGTTAATTTAATTCATCTAGTTTCTTACTTCTCTCTTGTTTTCTACTTTACTTTACTGTTATGACTAAAGCTTTAATTTCTTTCACAGTTTGCACTGATTCTTTGGGTTTGTCAGTCATCTGTGAGTCACTTTGAACTGCACTAACCTGTATGAAAGTGTCATATTTATTTGTCCTATAGAGGAGCTGCTAGTGATTCCCTCTCACGACCATACTTTCAACAACACCACAGAGCTGTCAGTGACTCAGGTGTGGAGCAAATGTTGGTGGAGAAACTGCTGGAAAAATGTCTATGTAAAATCCATGTGTGTGTTTCCTATTTGCCAACAAAGGTGATGAAAAGAGAGCTGTGTGATGGACAGACTGACTGCAGTAGAGACAAGAGAGAAAGTGGCTGAAGCTTTGGCTGCTTCAGCCCAAGAAAGGAGAAGGAGCAGATCTTTACCTTTCTACCAGTTTCTTACCACATAATCAGAGCTTTTGGCTCCTCCATCCTTTATTCTTCTATCCATACTATTTACATGTCTTGCACCAAGATACAAGCTAAATTCCTATGTTTATTTCCAAACTGCATGGCAACAAAACTTCTGTAGTTCTGGTTCCATAGAAGAAGACAGATGTCCTCCATGTTGTTGATGTTCACTCTGTACTGATAACAGTAGTAGTAGCTGCTTCCAAAACACGTCTGCTGCTTGGCATCTAATCTGTGTTGCCAATAACAGAGCAATAATGATGGAGAAATAGGTATTTGCTGGGAGAAGTGAGCTTCTATCATGTCAACAGTGTTCATCAGATGAACACAGCGAAGTCACACCAGGATGAAGGTAAGTGGTGTAAATTGTTTGCTTGTGATTTCCTGACAGACCACAACAAAGCATTAATACAGCTTTTTTAAAGTCCAGTTTAATTATGTATTACTTCAGCATCACTTTGATTTTTTTTTTTTTTTTCTGTATTGAATCGTAGCAAAAACTGTTTGTCACACATTTATCAAACTGAGCATTGTAAAGCAATGCTAACGTTAGCCTCAACATAACGGCTACCAATTCATCACTGCTCTATCAAATGTGCTTCATAAACTACACATACAACATGTGTAGTGTACTCTTTACTGAATTGGAACAGACAAGTAATAAACATTTTACATTAATATCAAATTTACATACAACTTATGTTTAAACACACCAAAGCAACACAGGAGAGGGAAATGCTAACGGCTTCTTGCCGGCTGTGACCAGAGTACATTCAACTTTGCTGTTAATGTGTGTAAACAACGGTAAAGTGTAGAGTGCTTTGTGAAGAACTTAGTCTATGTTCTTTAATATGCAGGGGTTATTATTTCTACAACAATAAGCTCCAGATTTGTGGAGAACTGGAAACAAGCTGACCAAGGATGTTTCCACTTAATTGCCAGTGCGAACCTTTCTTCTTCGAACTCAGTCCTCTGTGAAATGGATTAAAAGCGTAGATGTTGTTTGAGGAGCTGCATATCTCAACTTTAATTTGGAAAATAATGATCCTAGTGAGGAGGACCTGGATCTTTTCCATTTTAACATTTCTTTTTTCTTAATCAGATTTTTCTTTTGTTGGCACTTCTGTGATTCTTGCAACATTTTCTTTCCATAATCATAGTTTGAAGTTCGTTAAATTTGTAACAAACGCATGCAACTTTACTATATCAACTGAAACCAAACCACGCCTTTTCGATACAAATCACGTGACATGTTGTTCAGCCAGTAAGGCGTCAGAATCATCAGCGAAGAAACAGCTGCTGCTCTCAAGAATCTAACTGGTGGATACGTAAGTGGAGACAGAGATACAGCCATGGAAAAACTGGGCACGAGAATATTTAGAACTAAATAAGCAGCGTCTCGTGTATTTTCAGGCAAATATTAATCACTGGCTTTCATGGTATTTGTCTGATGTGTAACCTTTGGCGAGAAAGCGTACTTTACACATTTAATAAAATAACATTAGCAAAATGGCTAGCCCTAACAACTAGAATCACAGTGTGTGTGGCAACAACTTGGGCTCACTTAATCAGTCAAATAAGCTCAAGAGACCTGAATCTATTATTTACGATATCGCTTAACTATCTCTAATGGAATCAATATTACATTATATTCATTTTAATATGGTGTGAAATAAACCAAAAGTGTTGGAAACCAGCGTGTATAGGTAATTTGGCAGCTGAAAAACCACGCACTTCACAGCAGTGTGTGTGAGTATAATTAACGTTACTAGTTAGTTTATTATTTACTGTATTTATTATTGGTGTTACAGTACTACTTCTACTTTTACTAACCAGTCTAAGTGTCGTTCGAAGTCAGTGGTCAGTGTGTGAGCTGACGCTAGGAAGCATGTCTAAACACACTTAGAAGTTTTCTAGGAAACCTAGAGCATAATTATATAAACTTACAATAGTTAGGCTTAATATTTGATACAACATGAACATATGGTTGTCCAATGCCTAGTATATTTACCCCACAATCAAACAACAACATCAATTGTAGAGGAAATATAGATTCATTAACCTCACAGACTAACTATATCTCCCACTAGGTAATACTCCCAATGGATGGACAAATGAGAAATGGTGCTCAAACCATACACTGTTAGTGAGTTCATTTTAATTCTAAACAATTGTTACTAATTCTAATCACCATCAAACATCTGCTAAAGAACACACTGACAGGGAACAAACAACATATGAACATAAACACAGTACTGGTTGATAAAGAAGAGGTTAAGAATAAAGATAGAAATAGAACAGAACGCCTTTATTGTCATTTTTACAGAGTGACAAAGATTCAAAGCTGCCCCACACTGATTGCACATACACACATAGTGACTGGTAGGTATTCAATATGTACAAGGACAAAATATATCCTCTATATTTACACAACACAAGACAAGAGACATAATACAAAAAAACTTATTGACATCAAACTTTGCATAAGTAGGTGACTTATATTAGCAGTATCAGTAGTGTGCTACCATATGTAGCTTTATGAGTATAATTTCAAGTATACAGGCATCGATGGGGAGTCAGTAACTTGTAATATTGTGATGCTCTGGTAGTATAGGTAAATAATATGAAAGCAGCAATCAGTGATAAATATTGGTTATATACATTGCAAAAATACAGATATGCGTCACAGATTATTGTGGTTATTTACAGTGCAAAAAAAAGATTACAGAGTTAAGGCAGTGTATGCATCCATTTCTGAGGAATGTGGATGACTCTTGGCAGTTTACATTTGGACCAGTCCTCTATTTGGTGCAGTTCTCTGTGGTTTTGAGTTCAAGTGGACCTATGACAAAGGGGGTGCAGTTGACACCCCAGTGTACAATCATATAGTTCAGGTGAATTTGAGTTAAGTGCATTGTGACAGCTTTGGGGAAGAAGCTGTCTCTTCTGAGCGTCTCTATTGTTCTGGCCTGGTATGGATCTGTGTCCTTTGCAGAGTATGGAAAGGTTGAACAAATGAAGCAAATTGAGTAATGTCTTTTATGGGACCACTCTTTGCTCTGTTCAGACATCTTGAGTTATAAATATCAGTCAGGAAGAAACTAGTGGTTCACTAATGATCTTTTGTGCAGTGTTGGTCACCCTCTGCAGCCTCTTCCTTTCTCTGCCACCGTGCAGCAGGTAGTGCCACTAGACACAGTGCCATGAGGTCTGTGACTCTTCCATGGTGTAGGCGGTAGAAGGTCACTTTCAGCAGGCTTGTTGCCTCAGTTGTTCTTTTTGAGCACTCTCCAGGAGAGTACGGTCGCTGCTGGGCCTTTCTCTTGACCAGGGCTGGCGTGTTGGTTGTCCAGGATAAGTCCATGCAGAGAGATGGATCCCCATGGAATTCTGGAAGGGACTGCACTCGCGCCACACATTCACCATTGGATGTACAGGTGGGCAGAGGTAGTGCTCTGTTCTTCAGGAAGTCCAGGATGAGTTCCTTCGTCTTGAGAGGATGTTTGGTGCTGGTGTTGAAGAAGTTGCACACCACCTCTCCAGGTTCAGGACTTCATCCCTCAAGCCTCCTCGTTCCCCCTGTTATCATGCCCCACCACTGTTGTGTCGTCCAGCGTAATTGGACTCGATGATGTTCTCTCGGGTGGGTGGGGCTGCAGTCTCGTGCGTAGTGAAGCCAGGTGCACTGGGCTCAACCTTTACACAGCCTTTACTTGTTGAGCTAGTTTGCTGAAGTGCGAGCAGATGAAAGTTGTATTGACCCAGTTCTACCTGCTTGGAATGGTTGATTAGGAAAGTCTTTGATCCATGCATTCTCATTGGGAGCCCCCAGGCTGACAGACAGCAGGGGATCAAGGATGTCTGGTATGATGGTGTTGAAAGCCCCAGGCTGTAGTCGATGAAGAGCATTCTGACCTGGCTCCTTGTCTCTCAGTTGGCTCCAGCGCAGTGGAGCAGTGAAAAAGCTGTTGCATCCTCTGCTCGATCTGTTGGGCCTGTATACAGGCTAATCCGCTGGTGGGTCCAGATGTAGAGGGGCGGAGTTTTTGGATGTGAAGCGGAGGACCAAGTTTCTCTCAAAGCACTTTAGTATGGCGGGGGGTGAGTGCTACGAGGCGGAGAGTCGATTGAAGGGTGTGAGTGGGTGACCTTTGAGGACAGGGATGATGGTGGCGGATTTTAAGCAGGTCGGGATGATTGATTGTTCCAATGACCTGTTGAAAATATCTGTGAAGACATGTACTGAGTTGATCAAAGCACAGGCCTTCCAGCACTTTCCTGGCTTTGCGTCAGTGAGCCAGTGGCTTCTCCTGGGGTTAATCGACCTTGACCTCTCTTCTACCTTCCTCAGGAGTGACCCTCAGGGCAGGCTGGAGAGTGCTGGTGGTGCTGTTGGTTGTGTGGTGGTGGGGGGATGGGGAGGTGTGCTGGTGGGTGGCAGTGCTATGTCGCGGAGGAGAGGGACCGGGTGGTGAGGTGGCTGTGTACAGCTGTGCCTGGGCTTCAGCGGGCAAAGCTGTTGCTTAGCTCTCCGCTAATGTCTGCCTTTGAGGTCCCAGCTCCTGGCAGAGCCCCTGTAGTTGGTGATGGCTTGGATGCCCTGCCACAGCTTAGCTCTGAGGCTTGGCATCAGCTGCTCCTCAATCTCTCCTCCTGTAGTCTGCTTTGGCAACACTGATTCCTTCTTCTCAAGGTCGACCCGAAGCTCTGCTGTAAAAGCTACGCAGTCACCGGATCTGAAGAGCTGCATCTCGGGCGCGAAGGTGTGCACGGACTTAGCCAGTCATCCATGGTTTTCTGATTAGGAAGCACCCTAATCTTTCTTACCACGGGTGACCGTGCCAATGCAGTGCTTGATGAGTATTTCAGCACTGCATCAATTATCGTGCCCAGGTCCTCATGTTGGAGAAAATATTCCATTGTGTTTGCTTTCAAGCAGTCCTGCAGACGAGGAGTGCATCTTCAGGCCAGGTGGTGATTGACTATCTCTCTTGTGGCTTTGCTTGCCGGCTGAGTAAGTGTGTATGCAGAGAGTGCGGAGCTGGGAGAGATGAATGAGACTGACTTCCCAGGTGGGGAGGGGGGATGGCTCTGTAGCTATTGTTTGAGGTTTGATACGTGGTCTATGTTCTCTTCCCTCTAATTCTGGGACATGACATGTTGATAAAATTTAGGCAGCACAGTTTTGAGGTTTGGCTTTGTTCAGTCTCCAGCTCTGTAGTGTGTGCGCGCCCGTTTGGATGAGCTCACGCTGGTGATTATATTCGATGGCGGATTATGTAAAGCAGAGTGAGGGCAGTTTTGGCGCTGGCGATGGGTGTGGTATATACACTAGCGGTGGATGAAGTAAACAGCTGTTAGTTCTCTGTGACAGAAAAAGGCATTCTCATGCTGGCCCTGGGGGAACCCCTCATCATCTTCAAAATGACCTGGTGTGTATGTCCTGGGTTCCTTGGGTCAGGAAGGGGAGGAACTAATGGTCTTATCTGTTTATTCTATAGTCATGAAACTTAAGCCTTAAAGCACTTAGGTGCCACATAGTGTCAGATGGATTTTTCTGGGGAGAATGCTCAGAAATGAGAAGAGTTAAGTTCATTATTTTATGCTCATTGATGTGCTACAGTATCTCCCCTCTAAGATGTTCATATCCAGCCCGATGCTGGATTATGAAAGATCTTTAGAGCCGCGTGATGATCGCCCCCCTGGTAGGCGCATACACATTCTTCCAGATCCAGAGTTGATGCTGTTATTTTATTTGCATTCAAGAACATTCAAACAAGGTTTTAATGTGGGTTATTTATTGAGTCCAGTAATTATAAAGAAGACTTAAGATATGCAAATCCAACAGTTAGAAAATAAAGTAAATAGCAGCATTATCATTCTCAGTCAATAACTCTGATATTAGCAGCCTTTTGTGATCGAAAATGAATAAAGGTTCTACCATTCATAGAGTTGACTTTCATTGTATGAGATTGACTGCATGAATGATAATGTTGCTGTCGGAACTTTTATTTTAGCAAAGTTTCAAATCGTACATACTTTAAGACAATTTTTTTCAGGGACAACATATCAAATTCCATGTGATTATGTTTGAGCTTTAGAATTTTTTTTCTCACTGAACAACAGAAACACATCATGATGCTCAAGAAACTCTCAGCTCTGGCTGGGTGCCAATCACTTTTTATTATAGCTCCTTAAATTTAATATGCTTATATTGAAGAGCATAAGTCCTGAGCTACTTTCATCAGGAAATGGTCATTTAATTTTAGACTTTATTCCATTTTGTTCCTGTGAGTCTATGTGTTCCCATCAAGTATTTAATATTAAGTAAAACAGAAGAAAAAAACAAATTGGATCGGCTCCAGTGTCAGTGGTTAAGATAGCTTTGGTGCATTCATTCTGCCTTAAAGAACAGGACGTCCTCCTGTTCAGCTTCTGATTTGAGTTACAGCCACAAGTATGGACTCTAAGTTGAGAATGCAGGCAAATGGAGGACATCAGCGGGCACTGCTCCAGTTTTTAGACATTCCCATACCTGCAGTATTTAATTGGGGTACCTCCAAATTTCAGTCGTTCAACGTCTCTGTGTGTTAGAGTGTTCTACAAGTCAAGAGGTCCACTGCTAGCTAATTAGACTTAGGAATGAGACACAGTGTGTATTTTAATTTTCCATTTTTTTTTTTTAGAATATATTTAGTATTTGGCAGTAATCATTACTTTAGTAACAATGCTCTCTCAGTGGACTGAGAATTAATCAGCCATTGTGATGCATTGTGGTATTTCTTTCATCCTACTGTGTAACAGAGGATTGGTACTTTGTTTATTCAAATATTGCATGAGTAATGCTTTTAAAATGTTTTTTAAACAATTATGCTATGCATATTTGCTTCAGATAACTACAAGACTTCAAGTTTGTCCTATATCAAGCCCAAATGATGTTCGCTAATGTTCTGTCAGTTGCATTTAGTTTAGAAAAGTTTTTTTGGTCACAAGGTTTACTGCAGACTGGCATTTAGTGCTGTGTGTAGCTTAATTTTTATCTTTACTCCAAATTTAAATCTTCAGTTAGATCTCATTCCATTTTAGTTTAGACTTTTACTGTTCCATTTAGAGTAGGTTTTTCATTAGTTTATTCTCTTTATTCAGAGTCTTTAATTCTAATTCAGACTCATTGGAGTCTATACTGTTCTTAGGTCTGTCAACAAACAGTAGAGAGTAGGCCCCATGCTCACCTGGGATTAGGACAGCTCAGCCTACACACATTAATGTTTACATTCATCAGGGTTTCACAGCTTGAATTACAGGTGTGCTCATCCTGGCTGACAGAGAGATTCACAATAAGATAAAAGCTTCCGGAGACTTCATGGTAAGACTTAATATTTGGAGATCGAATATTTGATTCTGGTACAACATAGGCAATCCAATTTAAGCAGAGCCAACCAATAATTAAATTACGGATTTCTGGCCTGTAAATTCAAATAAATATAGGTACAAGTTAGTGAGGCTGTAGCCTTTCTTTTTATCGTTCACTACCTCAGTAGCAGAGGCGATACTACTGTAATAATTTAATTTCTCATGTTCTAAACAGATAATAGGCACTGAGACCTTACTCATACTGAACAAATAAAACCACACTGTAAACAGAACGGGCAGCCAAGCTGCATTTGCAGATCATTCAGCGCTCATGGAATCATTTCTGCAGTTACTGACTCCCATTTAATTTAATTAACATTACTTATTTACAGTATTAATACTCTTGATTATTCTTGTATTAATACCATATCTTTATCTTATATAAGTTTAAATAGTCATTTACTGATTTGTTTATACTTATTCTTTGAATTTTACTACACACGCTTAGTTGCCAGTGTTTTCCTTACCTAGAGCATTCAACTCTAACGTATTCACTTAATTTTATTTTTGATAGTCATATTTGACATGCATAAATTTTTGTCTTTAATTTTACACTAAATAGAAATTCCTCTAATATTCCTTTATTTTGTTCTTGCCTCAAGGGAACAATTGCAACCACATCATTGTTTCTTTTTACAGTGTCTGATAGATACCCACTGAAGCCCTCTTCATTTATTTATTATTTATTTATCATTAAATTATATTGTTTGTTGTATTTATCAATATCAATTAACTAAGGCCCAGCGTGGCGTAAATTATAATGTGAATGTATAAATAGTGTAAAGCTGATTAAATCATAAACATTCAAAATTCTATATCATTCTCTATTTCTTATGAACAATATCTTTAAGTTATTGATCATAAACCATTAAATCTACCTTTTTAATAGTAGAAATTATCAGAACTCCACTGTTTTAAGTAAAACAGGAAGAAACTTGTGGTGTGACATTAATTATTAGAGAATTCTTATCTAAAGTTACAGAGTTCTTGACCTAGTGTGAGTGATTCACTCATTACTGTTATATACACACTGACTCAAATAACCTAAGTTCTTTATAAATGAAGAAATTTATTTGACAAACTATAACCAGACTACATACTGTCTGAAAATAACTAATAATAAATGATTAGTTTGACAAACTAAATGACCAGGCTACTAACAGAAATAATAAAATGGAAAATAAAAAAAACTAGAATAAAGAGAAGATTGATGGAAGATACATGACATTGACTCACTGTAACAAAAATGGAATGAATAGATTACAAACGAAGGTAAAGTTCAAAGGAGTGAATATCTGATTAATTAATTCAATACTGACTAGGTCTAAGAGCAGTGGTAGTTATCTAGACCAAGTGATCAATTATTCACTCTGAGTATTAGGTTTAGGTTTGGTGTACCGTTGCTCAGCATGCATAGTCTGAATATACACAGCTGAATTGCTGGAATTTTTCTTTCAATTACCCTGAGATTAATAAGAGACTGCGCCATTATGATTTCTACTATTAAAGGCAATTTTTGGTTTATGATCAGTAACTTAAATCTATTGTTTTATAAAAATACATTTATTAATTAATGATTGACTAATCTATCTACACTATTTATACTGGCAATGTAGTGAAATAAAGTTTCCTGTTAAGTAGTTTAGTCATGTAGTTTGTCAAATAAACATAAAGAAGTTGGTTATTTGATTTGTGTATTGTGTCTATAAAGCAAATTGAATCACTGGACACGAGGTCCAAGAATCTCAAGAGCTGCCTTGAGGTTAAGAGACCTATCATATCAAATCTGCCAGTTTTCCCTATTCCACACAAAACTGGACTGGTGTTCTGTGTGGAATCAATAGCTTAAGAGTTGTTGATTATAAATACTCAATCTGCCTTAGATGACGGCCTGATTAGTTCAGCGTGTGTGCTACAGAAGAACGACTCTTTTGTCTGCTATATTGATCCCTGTCAACCTTTCTGTGCACTCATCAGCCTGTCTGCCTCCACTGACCTAGTTGTTCACTGCTCTTGTAGTCATTTCTTGCAGTATTGAGCTGCTCCCTCTACAGGGAGCCCATTGACCCTACAAAAATAAGAAAGAAAGTCAGAGCTGCATTGTGTTAACATTTATTTGAGTTTGCATGCAAAGTGTAGTTGTACTCTCATTCCATAAGTTAGCTGGATTGGACTAGCTACCCTTCCTGTTAGCTGCCTTCTGCCATGTTGGTGTAGAGGTTTGACTGAACTCTGAGTTATAAGTGCTTCAGAAGTACTTATATTTGTGCTGAAAGAAATTTTGATTCAGTTTCTGATTGTCCCACCGAGGAAGCGATACACTCCACTTCTTTGTAAGACTGCAGCTGTCTTACAGGGACAGGACTCCTTCCTCCGTACTGGTTGTGAGACTGAACAAAGCTTCTCACTGGTGTTACAAGGTGTCTCCTGAGAGGCGTGACTTTCAACTTTCGCTCACTGCTGCTCCTGCCCACCCTCTCTGCTCCTGCTACCCTGCTCCACACCTCCACAGGTCCACCTACTCCTAGTCCACCCACTCACGATCCTACCCCGATCATGCTCCTCCTACTCACCATCCACCCACTCATGCTTTTTCACCCTCTCATGCTCCACCTATCACTTGATCCACCCACTCCTGCTCCCACCTACTCCTGCTCCCCCACCACTCATACTTCACCTTCCTTCATGCTCCACCTACTCCTGATCCACCCACTCCTTGCTCTCCACCTACTCCTGGTCCACCCACTCATGCTTCACCTTCTCATGCTCCACCTATCCTCCTGATCCACCCACTCCATGCTCCACTCTATCTCTCTGGTCCACACCACAAATATGACCCAGCTCCATCTAAGTGGCCAATTTGGTGAACTAAAGTTGATAGGTTTGCAGATGTCAGCTTTTCCATGTGTACATTGGTAGTTTGAAACAATATAATTATCTAAAACTAACACTAAACTCCTGGACATAAGAGACATGTCAAGAGCAAACAGTCACAACTTCTTCTCACTAATACTTGTCAAGGATACTGAATAAAATCACAGAACAACAATAAAATAATCATAGATTTCTTACTACTAACTGTGCAAATGATACTGAGTAAAGCTTCTACTAAACTGCATTGCACATTTCTATTACATCATTCAATCCTATGAAACAACTAAACAATTGTCAATTTTTAATCTACCTTCTTTTCCTGTCGTCTAAATTATCATAACCACTTTCCTACAAAAACCAAAAACAAAACAATTTCATTGGTTGATTTACACAGAAATAATTAACTACAACTAATAACAACAGTAACAGAGCAGCAGAAAGAAATTGAATTGAAAAGCTGTATGTACCTGTATGTAATGTGCATCCCCTTGCTTGTCTTGTGTACATCCTTCCTGCTCTCCATGCCTTCCATAATCTACAATGCAAAACATACATGTCATTCTCTTCCTGGCAGCAGAAACTCCTCACTGTTGCATACAGATGTAAATCCAAACTGGCGCCTCTGAGAATTCTGGGACATAGTAATAGCAGATTTGACTGAAGATTTATTCCCAGATTATCTAAATCGGAACCCAGAGTGCCACTCACCACAGTAATCTAATAAGCAGTGCAAACAACTAAAATATTATTTCTACTGAATGTGTGGGAATACTGCAGGCTTGAAGCTACATTGCTCCTTGCTAGTCTTTACTTTAGCTTAAGCTAATCTTGCTAATACTGGGTGAGATGTTTTGGGAAGGTGAAGTAGAATCAATTTGAAAAAAAAAAAATGAATGTATAATTTGTTTAATTCAATTTAAAAGTTGAATATTGAAAATGTGTGAAATTAATTTCAAAGTTGAATGTTGAAATGTGCATGTATGCATAAACCACACTTTTTAGATATTAAACCTGCAGATCTATGATGCTGTTTCAGAAACACTTTTTTGTTCTACTGGGTGAAATGCTCCTTTCTACCCTGAGAGCAGTCAATACATGATGTATGTTCAGAAAGGAAGGGAAAGAATCAGGACTCTCTGCAGTGGCAGCTACAGTGACTGTAAAAACTCTGGACCAATCAACTGACACTCAGAGCGAGATAGAAGAGAACTAATCATGTGTCATCTATGCTCATGTCCCCCTCCTCCTCCCGCTGTTGCTGGAAATATCAAACACACACAGGGTTCTGTCTGGCAGAAATACAGAGATAGCAGGAAGTCCTTCACCAGCAGGGAACAATGTCAGAGAAAATGCAGCCAAAATATCCTTCAGTATTACTTCAGACGACCTCTATCTTGCGAAGCAGACAAAGAGAAGAAAGAGGAGGAAGAAAGAGACTGAAAGACCAAACTCTGGATAAAGCTAAGGAGGATGACCATTAGTGAACATCAGTGTGAGACACTGAGACATCTGGAAGGGACTGAAAAGTGATGCAGAAGTTACTTTAAATCCATATGTTGATGAAATATTATTTTGTTTAACTTAGGGAGGAGTTATTATTTTCATGAGTAAATATGTAATGTTGCTAACTTAGCTACCTTTATGGCATTGTCAGTTAATACAGGATAAAGCTAACGTTAGCTTCTCTGTGGGTGTAAGCTTGGTGTGTAGGTAATGGCTTCCATGCTTGTGAAGAGGTTCAGATATGACATTTGACCAGTGAGAACAGTCATAATGCTCACTGTCTGCATTATAAAGGTGACAAAATGGCGTTGGATATATTGGCTTTGAGCAGGACCCGTTTTACAGCTGTGGTGATGTAGCATAACAGCTCTCCTCTCCCTGCTGGAATACTGCTGTTCAAGTTTGGAAGGGGTGGAGCTTTGGGGCCATGCTGAGCAATTTACTGATGGCGGCGTGGAGGTAAGGGGAGGCTGAGAGGAGGTGCTACTTTCAGAGAAATCATAACTCTTTCAACTCACTTGAATTTAAGCTTTAATAAATGAATTATCAATTATCAATAATTATAGAACTAGTAATAGTTATTAATCAGCGATTTGCTGGGTGGATCAGAGGGGAACCATCTCTTTTTATCAGCGGTTTGAAACTGTTTGATCGATCAGTCCGATATCATAAGATCATAAAACTCTGAATCAGGAATTTTATATTTGCTTCATATATATTGTGTGTGTGTGTGTGTGTGTAGTGTTAAGGGAAGAAGTTAATTCTTTTCTAAAGGTAATTCGCTGTTACTATTAAAATTAAGTGGATATTTTAGTTTTGATTGACACCAACTCAAGCTAGTCAGAAGAGGCCGAGCGTCCTGCACTTTGTGCAGGTTTTCCTCTGGTTCCAGGTGCAGGTAGTCCAGAAGGGCAGCTTAGTGGGCTCTGGTGCTTTCTTGGATTCTGAGTAAGACTGGAGTTCAAGACTGTCGGCAGGGTGGAGCAGGAGGCGAGCTGGGTTGTCGCCCAGTCAGCTGGCCTGTGGTCACGAGAGGGCCGTCGGCACATTGGTGGCGGCGGCTGGGCAGCTGACCCAGCCGGTGGCAGGTAATTATTTAGCCTGGGTTATTCAGATAGCCACATTCATTAAATCTCGTTTGGCCAGAAAGGTAATCGCCTTCAGCGTTAACTCCAAATAAAAGAAATGAAAACACTGAGGCTGAAAGCACTGTTATGGCTTTTAGACAAACTTGACTGATCAGATGTTAAAAATTAACTTTTTGGGACACAACCAAATAACAGAAGCGAGAGCAAAGAACTGTGGGAGCCACAGATGAAGGCCGGCTTAAAGAACAACGGCTAAAGAACAACTTAAGTCTGGAGATTTTTGGTTTTTCTATTATTCTTGAGAAGTGGTGGAATTGGGAGGGATTGAAAGCGATCCTTCCACCTCTTTACTTTTAATTTATATGTAAGTGAATTTAATAAAAAATTAATTTGAAA
>JAQQSB010001047.1:0-29395 GCA_029721515.1 Synanceia verrucosa | reverse complement strand
TATTTATGTACAAGGGATGGTTTTTATTTCTGGGCTGGGAAAGCTGTCTCTACATGAAAATGACGCTTCACTCACAGTTCACGCTCCTCTAGGATAAAAAAAAAGAAAATTATAACAATTGCTGTAATTTTTTTTTGTTAACATCAATCAATAAATATGATAAAATAAGGTTTAATGAACCTTAAAACAGAAATAAAAGGGCCAGGAAAGTCGTGTGTCCACCACGAGAAACGACCCGTATTGAGCTAAACTGGATTCATTTTCCCCATTTGGTCTTTGCTGCTGCTTCAAACTGTAATGATCCTCACTCACTGCAACACAGCACACCATCAAACCAAATGATCCATAATTTATTTGATCAACAACACATCTGTGTGCTGCAGCTATATAAATATGGCTCAGAGTCCACCTGTGCGTAATGGAGCAGGATGACTGCTTCCCAGGATGAATCTCTGCACCACTGTTCCTATACATGTAAACACACAGATCAATATGAAGAGGTTGCTTACCAGTACATCTTCAAAGTGTGCTTTGAGGAACAAATAACACCTACAAAGTATATTTAAAGCATACTTTTATGAATATAAAATGTTACAATTGATGCAGACTGAATTATTCAGTGTGGCCCACTCCTTCTGTATTTAATTTTTAGCTAGTTCATTATTTGATCCAGAGAAAAATAGTGTCTACGCTGCCCCTTGGTATTGTGATCTTGGCGATCATAGGCCTGTACTAATCTTTCGTGGGTCCCCTCAGTTGGTAAAGATTTTCCACTTCTATATTGTTCCTTGACAGTAGAGCTTCCCAGCATTTGTCTTTTGTCTTGCACTAGTTGGCATTTTACATGTTGGCCAGTGTTGATCCTGGCCGCTGTTGATGTGGTAATTTTACAAACTTTGTTGACTTAAAATTGGGATCTACCAGGAGTGAAAACTGTGAAAATATAAATTAATGTTTATTTTATAAAAGCTTCTTACCTGGGTTAGCACTTTGTGTATGTAATAATATTATATAATTCACAGAATCACACAGTCACAGTGCAACATTAATGAGAGGGAGCTTATGACTCAATATATCTCTCATCAACACTACATTTCAGGAGTTTGTTTGCAAAAGCAGAAAAACATCATTGTTAAAGATGTTTTTATTTGACTGATATTTACTGAGGGCGACGCGATTGGTGCAGTGGTTGGGCTGTGGAGTCTCAGCAAGAAGGTACCAACTTTAGAACAACCACAACTTTGATCTTCCTTGAAGTACAGGAAAAAACATGACAAGATAAATCATTGAAAAACTGAGTGAGTGGGAGTATGTACAAGAAGCTGTGCTCATGCGAAGTAATATCAACCCATTTATACAAAGTAATATAAAGTAGAATTTAACAAACAACCATGTATTCATGTGGAGGATCACCCAGACACTGGATTCTTCCAGATACAACACACAACTTCCCAGTCAGGGTTAGGGGTGGTGAAGTGAAGAACTGCACTGATTATCAACACAAAACATGGTCTAAGTGGCCTGAAATGACATTCATGTGACTTATAATAAGCTTAAAACTAAATTGTCACTAAGACATTTGTCCACTATATTCTCAACCAAAACAGGTTTGTCATTTTTATGCAGGTGACCATTCATGGCCTCTTGAAATCTATACCTGACACTAGGGGTTGGTTAAGAAAGGTAAAGCTTTAAATTTTGTCATAGAGGTAAGCCCAATACATCATCGGAAAGGTCTTTATCAAGGAGGGATAGTATGATGTCAGTCTAAGGGCTCTATGCCAGTCCTGCTTTGAATTCTTGACCTTTGAACTCTACCCCTTTTCTGCATTTTCTAAGTCATCGCAGGCTCAACAACAGAATTGCCTACAATCTTGACATTTGACATTTGACCCATTGTACTAAATTTCTATCACATTTCTCTCCCTTTTGGGCCCTACAGAGAACACCTAAGTAAATACAAAGTTTACTGAGAAACATCAAACATCAGTTGTGAACCTTCATGAGTTGTTAAGATCTAACATCAATAAGATGTCAGTAACAGGAAAAAAAGAGAGTTGCATTTGTTCTTGCGAGGAATAGAACTCTATATTTCACCAAACAAGCTGAGACAGACAGAGCAGGGATATGTAGAAATTACACAAGTGATATTACATTACTGTATATTAATCAGTACAGATAACAGCCATAATCATCCTGACGATGACAGAAAAAGACTCTTCATTATAACTTTATGATTCCTCAAATGTCCATGCTGTAAAAACAAACAGATCCAGTAAAATCAGTTCGCTCAGCAAAGTTCCACCTATCAGTAGTTTATACCGCAAATTCAGGCAAAAACCCTTTTCTAGGAAAAAATTCATGAATGACCCTCTCATGGAGCCCAGAGGAGAAAAGAAACCCCATCTGGTGTCAGATGAGGAAAAACACCTCCATGATCTCTCATGGGAAGGCGATCACCATTCTGGGCTTGCAGAAAGTGAACCTAGTTGCCCTTTCTGAATAAACAGACATTAAAGATCATCATAGAGGCATTATAATCACACTGAATATTAGTGAAAATGTTGAAAAGTTTGACTAACATGCTGTTGCAGATGTCTGCTAGATTTCTTTGTTTCTTGTCCGCTGTTCTGTCATGTGGTTTCGTTGGAATAGAGCATTTTACTTTCACCATCTGTTTGGTTGGTGACTCAGCTGTCACATGTAGCAGGGGCGCTTTTACCTCCTCTCTGATATTGTGGATCTCCAGGTGGTGGGTCAAGTTCAGACTGGTACTTCTGCAGTGGGACGTGTAGATTCATCTGCTGCTCTTTCTGCAACCTTCACTGTTGTTGTCCGTGGTGAGGAGGATCTGAATGCAGGCCTTGCCAGCGTCTGTGTTTCCATCTTTCCTTCCTGAAGTCTTTCATGACCCACGCACGTAGTCTCCTGGTTGGAGCCGATGCAGTGGACCTTCAGCTTGACCAGGGAGTGCAGCAGACACTTTGTTGTCTCAGTGATAGCTCCCCTTTATTAACTTATCATTGCTGATCGTCGTCAGATCACCTGGTGGTAGGATGGACAATCCCTCCATTTTCAGCTGAACACTGGGCCACTCTTCTTTTCCAGATTGAAATCAATCTGACCCTTACGAGGTACACTGGTTAAACTGGCTGTCTGTATCCTGGATGTCTCATTTCCACCTGCCTTCCAGTGTGTCTGCAAAATACAATAATGGCAAAAACAACACAACAAGCAACAATAAGCAGACATAGATAAAAACAATCAATCCATTAAGATGTTATTTTACTCCAAGACTTCCTGCTCTAATTTCAAAAATAAAAGCCCTTGATTGTTTTTGTCTACTATGATAGAACTGTGTTTATTAACATGAGACCTTTATTTTGCACCTACCGTATGTATAAAGAATAAATACTCAGTGCAAGAAAGCTTGACTAGCTTTATGAAAAGACAACATGAGACCAGCCCACGATGTATAGAGTTTATTCTGAAGGACCAACTGGACTGAATATCTGCGTTCGAAATCTTTAGGTCTTTTGTAAAATTCACCAACACTATCTCGCCTGTGAGATATTAATGAGTCTATATATAGTGACCTTGCTGCTTTTAACACTACTAAGCTGTATATCAGAAACATTTAACCTTGTTATACTTAAAATATATGGGATAGTTCAAAGTCATTACCAAAAACCAATAATAACCATAGCAGCACTTAATGTGGCCTTGATGAAATGGAGTTTGATACTCCTGTTCTGTAGTGGATATGGAGGCTTTAGCACACTGATTCAGGTGGTAATTTGCCTCGTGTATTGTCCTCTATCCAGTCGGAGGGTCTCTACCCTCTGTTGTCACTCTTTTTGTATGGAGAGAGATCTTCTACCAGTTACAGTTAAGGTGCACCGTAGTACTGACACATGATCCAAGATTTGTGAGGTCTAGAGGCGTCCCCTGAGACCCACTATTTGCAGGACTCCTCTAAAGCGTGTCCTGGTATGCAGAAGCTTGAACAGTAAAAACCCTATACTGTTTGTTGGTGGAGGCTCTGATCAAAAGCAAACTAAGCAAGGCCTCAACTCTAGATTAATTTGGAATCTGCGCATGATTTTTGCCAATTTTACTTTTTCAACTTGACATTGGGGCTGCCAAACCTAGTAGATTACTTCATGTTACTATTGCTGTGGCTAATTGTTACCATGACTATACACTGCCCACCCTCAGTGACTCAGTAACTACCCCTCTGTGTACCATGAAAGTTTTATTTCACATATACAAATATATATACGTATACATATATACATTATATCGTATATATATATATATGTATATACATAAATACATTATATATGTAAATATATACGTTATATACGTATATATATATATATATATATACATATATACAAATATATATATGTATATTTGTATATGTATATATATATATATAAAAGCTGACATTTAAACTCAAGCGTCCATCATGTCCATGTGCTGCCTTCAGATGGGATCATGTTCTACAAGAAGAGTCCATGTGAATCCTCCTCTTTCATTATCCAAGACCTCATTGGTGGAAATTTAGTGAAAACAACTGAAGTTCACTCTTGATGTTTGTTAATATGCTGTAATCAGACCATAGACTGTATATAGCAGTGGGCCAGAGCTATCATTGAAGTCACCTGTTGGTTTGTGAACAACAGCAATGAAGCCCACTCGTTTTGTGCTTCTTCACAGGACAACAAAAATCACAAGCTTTCTGAGAAAAGACTTTTCAACTAAATTCTTTATTTTGCTGTCTTTTTCCATGTACCACCAAGGCTCTAAGAATAGCTGATCTGTGACCTGTGACATTAGGCTGTTTACACTCTCCAGTCACTTTATTAGGTACACCTTGCCAGTAAAAGGTTGGACCCCTTTTTCCTTCAGAACTGTCTTAATTCTTGGTGTAGTCCTTTCTACGGTGTTGGAAACATTCCTCACAGATTCTGGTCCATATTGACATGATGGCATCACTCAGCTGCTGCAGATTTGTCAGCTGATCATCTATGATGAGAATCTCTTTTCCTCCACATCCTAAAGCTGCTCTATTGGATTGAGATCTGGTGACTGTGGACACCAGTGGAGTCCAGTGAACTCACTGTCATGTGAACTGTAGCCTCAGTTTCTGTTCTTAGCTGACAGCAGTGTCACCAGGTGTGCTCTTCTTCTGCTGCTCTAGTCCATCTTCTTCAAGGCTCCAGTGCTGAGCTTCACACATGATATTCTGCATTCCTTGGTTGAACCAGTGGTTATTTGAGTTCCTGTTGACTTTCTATCATCTCCAACCAGTCTGTCCATTCTCCTGTGACCTCTCACATCAATGAGACATTTACTCACTGGATATTTCCTCTTTTCTGGACCATTCTCTGTGAACCCTAGAGATGTTGTAGTGAAAATCCCAGTAGATCAACAGTTTATGAAATCCCAGTCTGTCTGGCACCAACAACCATGCCACGTTCAAAGTCTCTTAAATCTTCTTTCTTCTTCATTCCTGATGCTCTGGTTGAACTTCAGCTCAGTGTCTTGACCACATCTACATGTCTCAATGCACTGAGTTACAGCTATCTGTGTTAACAAGCAATTGAACAGGTGTACCTAATAAAGTGGCAGGGTTGTCAGCCTCTTGTAGTGAGTTTATAACTACAGAACAACATAAAGTGATTCCTGTTTCACTCGGGTTTATTTTCAGATGTGCACAGTGAGCAGATGGTGACTGTAGTAGCAGGTAGTGACCTGCAGGGGGAGTTATGCTCCTCCTCACAGCACTGAGTCTGACACAAAGATTTAATTCAGTATTTACAGTATTCTAAAGACACTCTCATCAGGTGTTAGGGCTCTTCACTCCTGCCACAGCACTGCTCTGAAACATGTCAGCATCCTGGCTGAAGTTCCTTCATGTTTGATTTGTTTTTCACTGCGAACAAACTGCATAATCTAGAGTGAGACATACATTAAACATCCAGGGTACCCTAAGCTCAAACTGCTTTTAATAATCTTAGAAATATCAAGGTTATCCTCTTGTGATAATCACTCAGGTGCTGCAGAACTGTACTGTATAATCCTGACAGGTGTTTCTGTCCATGGATCTGCTCTGTTCATATTTAATGTAATTACTTCATAATGTTCTACGTTTAGGGATTACATATTAGCACAATGTTCCAATATTATTTGTTTTTGTATTTTCCTTTCCTTTTAGTTTTAGTCCTAAATTGAGTTGCTAATTATGAGTAACTTTGTTTGATTTAAATGTTACTGACTTAAAAATACTAATAATAATATTTTGATAATAGTTTTTGTTATTTGTTTAAGCTATTTAGATTTGCACAGTTAATAATTTGCTTTATTTCTTGGTAATTGGGGCACCTGAGGTTATTTGAGTAGAGTAGGCACCTTGTGGACCAGCATGCACCTGGGTGGGCCTATGGTTTTTACCAGTGCAAAGGAGGCACATGAGTCATGATTTCCTTTGTTCTTTTGTTTGTTCATTAATTTGGAAATAAAATGCAACAAAGCATGGGAACTAGTATGGACATTCATCTTCTTTTGCCTGCGTTAAACCACATCCCCATGGTGCATCAGTGGCCTTTTGATTATGTTTGGTCTAAAGTTGAATTTGTATTTTATTTTATTTATTTATTTTTTTTGGACAAATGGCCACTACATTATCATCTTAAACTATGAATGATAAAATATTTCTCATCCTTTGCTAAAGTATAAACACTTTTACAAATATGTCACTTTCATCGTTTGGAGAGGACAGATAAATATGCCTAAATCACTTAATCAGTGGAGCCACGTTTACCTTACCTTCTCTGATAGCAGTCACCATGTAGCCTACGATTAGGCTACTTATTGAAACCACTGGCTAAACATGACAACTACTTGGTTATTTAGTTTAATCTATAAATATTTCTCCTAAACATCATTTTAACCCTTCACTTAGCCTGCTTAGCTGTAATGATCAGACTGTGTCTATTGTTAAATATGTGACTGATGACTATGTCTAAGGGGAAAAAAGACCAGACACATGTAGTATGATTTGGTTTATCAATTCAAGAGTTGTCTTCTCTTTAAAAAAAAAAAAAAGGATTCAGACTTTAGCAATATAAAAATAACTTAATAGAATAATATGCAAAAGTGAAAGTGAAAGCAATAATGTGGATCTTGAATATGATGGTAAAAATGTACATGTTGTATCAGACAATCTATGAATATATTTGGTTATTTCTTACACTATAGCATATAATACATTCTGAGATGTTTGTATTCAAATCTAGTGAGCGATGCGAATGGGCGGGGCTTGTGTACATTGATGTCACTTGTGACGTCACAATCCTCCTGAACCGAGGGTTGTGAAAGGAGGCAGTTTGCAGAGGTTAGTCACTCCCGGTCCTCAAACCAATGAGAAGTGCTGGGGAGCTCTGACCTTTGGTCGTGGAGCTGCTGGAGATCAGTGGGTAGCCTTTAATGCTGCTTCTGTTCATCTCCTGGAGATCAGTGGGTAGCTTTTGTGCTACCCGAGTTTATCTCCCTTGAGATGTCCTAAGCCACGCAAGTCTCCAGCCTGTTTCCTCCCAGGTCGGGCTCTCCGGTGCTTCGTTAGAGGCTGGGAGGAGTAGAGGACAAGCCCTCGGAGGAGGGCTTGTCCTCTACCTGCTTTCTATGTCAAACAGAAAACATCAGATTATTCCAGCATATGTCACAGCTCAGTGACTGTCTCCAGTTGTGTAAAGTAAATAACAACATTTGTGTAACTGTAGTATTTATTACTTAAATGGACTGTAGCCTGCTGGTGACTTTCTGGACTAAATAGGGCTGCTTTTTCTGGGCTGGTGAAAACTACTGATAATACAATATGCTAGGATATACATCATTTAAAAAGTTGAGTATTTGTTCTGCTAATTCTAAGCACACTTTATCCTGTCTTGTTTGACTGAACTGATCAGATCAATGAATGTGTTTGATAAGGTGCAGGAAATAAACACAACTGCACTGTAATTCTCCGACTTTTAGGAATACCTACTACAATATATAAAAAAACTGGATAAAATTTTATTCCAACTTCATATGGAGAAATAAATGTCATTATCTAAAAAAAGAGGTACTATCTAACTTACAGAGACAAATGGGGGTTTGGAGGTCCTAAGTATTGAAACATTAAATAATACTTTTAAAATTAAATGGCTGACAGAAATTGATGAAGGAGGAAGATAATATTTGGAACGCTTTCCCAAAATATATTTTTAATTCAATTGGAGGACTTAAATTCCTATTGAAATGTGATTATAATCCAGATAAATTACCTGTGAAATTAGCAAATTTCCACAATCAAGCTGGCATGGAAAATGGTGTACAAACATAATTATTACCTTTGGAATAACAGGAGTATTCAGTATAAAAACAGATATTTATATGACAAAATCTGGGTCAATAATGGGATTATTTTAGTCTCACAACTCATGAAGACTGATGGGCAACTGTTGTTATATGAAGAATTTATTGACAAATTTGGTATTGCAGTTACACCAAAAGAATATGATATAATCTTTAATGCTATTCCAAGGAATGTACCACACAGCTTCTTGTGGGCTCTAGATCCAGATCCACATGACAACTTCTATAAACAGTATTTCTCTGGAAAATATTGATGTCACAAAAACAATAGTTCAAATAAATACATTAGAAATTTTTTGGTAAACATAACTGTTCCTTCTGCTAAAGTTTTTAATTAGTCTCTTTATAATGATATAGACTGGAAAGAAAAATGGGCTGGTCAGTAGTAAATTTTGTCTAAACAATAAGATTAGGAAATATCTTTCAAATTATACACAGAACATATCCAGCCAAAAAACCTTTAGAAAAGATTTAACATTGATATTGAATATTCCTGTGATTTCTGTGGCTTGAGTGAAGAATCTGTTTCACATTTATTTTATCACTGTGTTAGGTTTGTAGGTGCCTTTTTGTTTTGTGTGGCATGTTTTGTGTTTTCCTGTCTCCCCTTCCCCCTCCTTCTCTCCAGGGCAGTGTGTGTGCAGCAGTGGCGGTGATTGGTTGACTCTCTCCACGAGACACACCTGGTTCTCATCCACTCATTCATCCTGCTATTTAAGCCCGGCCCAGTCTCCACTCCTGTGCCAGATTACCCCATCTCAGCAGCCTGTTTATGTCGCCACTTTCGAGCAGTCGGACCTGTCTCCAGCTCTACTACTCCAGCAACGCCAGCCACTCGTCCATCGCCTGCTCTTGCCCTTGCCTTTTGTTAACTTTGTGTACTTTGTGGGAGAATAAACACTTCAAGTTACCTTCGCTGCCTCAGTCTCTGCATCCGGGGTCAGGCCTTAGCTCACACGTAACAGAGTAATCTGGCCATGAACATGGACCCAGCGGCGACAGATAGACTTCGGCAGGCATTGTCCACGCATAAGGTTCTCGTGTTGGGCATTTGGAGCAAGCCATCCACGAGATTCTGGGAACCCTACAGAATCTCTCAACCAGTGTGTCTCAGCTCAGTGGTCGCATGGATCAAGCCGTCAACCAGATTTCCACTTTGGCTCCCCCAGGGATCCTCCACCTTCAACGCTCCTTCAGCAGTGTCCTCAGCTCCTCCACCCAGTCTCTCCAGAGAACCATTCATCCCCTCTCCAGTCAGGTATTCCGGTGAGCTAGGGACATGTAGCCAGTTTTTACACCAATGCTCCATAGTGTTTGATCAACAAACCCAGATGTGCGCCACCGATAGATCTAGAATCGCTTTCATTATGAGTTTGTTGTCAGATCGTTGCTGCCTCGTGGGCTTTGGCAATTTCTAACAATTCTGCGCTAACTCAGTCCTATACCTCCTTTGTCAATGAGATGCGTAAAGTGTTTGACCACCCGGTCCAAGGAAAAGAAGCCAGCCGCCGGCTCTTTCTCTTCGCCAGGGTTAGGCCCCAGTCTCTCAGTATGCTATTGACTTCCGCATTTTGGCAGCCGAGAGTGGGTGGGATGAGCTAGCCTTGCAAAGCGTTTTTCTTCTGGGACTAGCTGATAATATAAAGGACGAATTAGCCGCATGAGATGAGACCCAGTCTCTTGATGAATTAATTTCTTTAGCTATAAGACTTGATAACCGGCTGAGAGAGAGCGTAGGGAGAGAATAGGGAGACAGGGTGTCCCTCCACCTGTTGCTGCTACCCTCTCCTTGGCGTCTGCACCTCCTCCACATGGAACCCCCCGGGACCTCACCCCCATTCCAGCTCCAACTTCCAGTTCTCCCTCTTCTCATGGCGGGGAGGAATCCATGCAGTTGGGTAGGGCGAGATTGTCTCCTGCAGAGCGTGAGCGCATGAGTTCGGCACCGGCTCTGCATCTACTGTGGTCAGCCTGGCCACTTCCTTGCCTTCTGTCCACAACTGCCAAAGAGCAGGCTCGTCAGCTACCGGAGCGCTGATGAGCCACACCATCTCCTCTCCTACACCCTCCGCCCGTATTCAACTGCAAGGTATGCTCAGATTTCCACACAATACGTTACCATTGCAAGTACTGGTCGATAGTGGGGCAGATGACAACTTCATTGACTCTGAACTGTGTATCCAAGCAAATCTTCCCACAGAGACTCTACCTGAGCCTAGGAACGTGCTCGCTTTGAATGGTCAGTTACTTGCTCGTGTCACCCGCCGTACTGCTCCCATGACCCTGCAGCTCTCAGGTAACCATCAGGAAAATATTTCATTGTTGGTCATTCCCTCTCCCACGTCACCTTTGGTTCTGGGTCTTCCTTGGCTCAAGTTACATAACCCCCATATTGACTGGTCTGCATCTGTCATCACCAATTGGAGTACTTTCTGTCATTCACATTGCCTCCTTTCAGCTAGTCCTCTAGTCCCCCTCGCCACCTGAGCCGCAGAGACCTGTTGACTTGTCCACCATTCCCTGTGTTTACCATGATCTCAGGAGGTTTTTAATAAGGACAGTGCCCTCTCCCTTCCCCACATCGACCCTATGACTGCGCCATCAAGCTGCTTCCGGATGCCCTCTTCCCACCCAAAAACTATACAATCTGTCCAAGCCTGACAAGGAGTCCATGGAGCAATACCTCACTGACTCTCTAGCGGCGGGGCTTATCCGCCCATCCTCTTCCCCTGTGGGTGCTGGTTTTTTCTTTGTGGAAAAGAAAGATAAAACTCTGCGTCCCTGCATTAACTTCCGAGGCTTAAATGATATCACCGTAAAAAATAAGTACCCTCTTCCACTGATAGATTCCGCTTTTGGTCCTCTGCATCAGTCTACCATTTTTTCCAAGTTAGACCTCCGTAATGCCTACCACCTCATCAGAATCAAGGAAGGAGATGAGTGGAAAACGGCATTTCAACACCCCCTCGGACATTTTGAGTACCTAGTAATGCCTTTTGGCCTAACCAATGCCCGGCCGTCTTTCAGGCTCTAATCAATGATGTGTTAAGAGACATGCTCAACAGATTTGTTTTTGTGTATTTAGATGATATTTTGATCTTTTCTAGGGATTTAGATGAACACATTCAACATGTCAGACTGGTGCTAAAAGACTGCTAGAGAACAGACTCTTTGTAAAAAGCTGAAAAATGTGAGTTTCATGTCCCTCCGTCAGTTTTTGGGTTTTGTGGTGGAAAAAGGGCAGTTAAAGGCGGACCCTGCCAAGGTTCAAGCTGTGAGTGAGTGGCCTGTCCCTTCCACGAAAACACCTCCAGAGATTTTTGGGTTTGCAAATTTTTATAGGAGGTTCATTGAAACTACAGTCAAGTAGCAGCGCCAGCTCACTCCAGCTCACCTCCTGCAAACTCCCTTTTGTGTGGTCTCAGGCAGCGGACGCCGCTTTCAACCATTTAAAGTGTCTGTTTACCTCTGCACCTGTGCTCTCCCACCCAGATCCCTCACTTCAGTTCGTGGTGGAGGTTGATGCCTCAGACACGGTGTTGGAGCCGTACTCTCTCAGCGTTCCCGGTAGACCACAAAATGCACCCCTGTGCCTTCTTCTCGTCGGCTAACACCTGCAGAGAGGAACTACGATGTAGGTAACAGGGAGCCTCTGGCGGTGGTTCTAGCTCTCCAGGAGTGGAGGCATTGGCTGGAGGATTCCACACACCCTTTTGTGGTTTGGACCGACCATAAGAACCTCTCTTATCTACGGTCGGCACGGCGACTAAACTCCGGCAGGCTCGGTGGGCTTTATTTCTGGGCGTTTCCAGTTTCACCCTCACCTACCGTCCTGGGTCCAGGAACATCAAGCCCGACGCCTTGTCTCGACAGTTTACCCGCCAGTGGAAGACTCACCTGTGGAGACCATACTCCCATCCTCCTGTGTGGTGGGGCGGCCAGGTGGGAGATTGAGCAAGTGGTGCAGGAGGCTCAGAGACCATCCCATTCCAGCTGTCCTCCCAACTGGATATTCGTTTCCACCCTCCGCCCAGGACCCCTGTGCTCAGTGGGGACATGCCTCCAAAATCGCCTGTCATCCCGGCTTCCATCAGACCCTCACCATGCTACAGCACAGCTTTTGGTGGCCGACCATTACGGCTGACACCAAGGAGTTTGTCTCTGCCTGCTCCGTCTGTGCCCGCAGCAAATCCTCCCACCCAGGACTCCTGCTGGTCTCCTACAGCCCTTACCTATCCCTCATCGTCCCTGGTCTCACATCGCGGTGGATTTCGTCACGGGACTCCCACCTTCTGAGGGTAACACTGTAATTCTAACTATTGTAGACCGCTTTTCCAAAGCTGTGCATTTTTGTACCTCTGCTCAAACTTCCCACAGCTCTAGAGACCGCCAACCTCCTCGTCCAACACGTGTTCCGAATTCATGGAATTCCTCAGGACATTGTTTCGGACCGGGGGCCTCAGTTCTCCTCCCAGGTCTGGAGAGCCTTCTGCCTGGCTCTTGGGGCGTCGGCCAGCCTCTCGTCTGGATACCATCCTCAGACTAATGGCCAGACGGAGCGGGCCAACCAGGACCTCAGTCGGCCCTTCGGTGCGTCACCTCGAGACACCCGTCCTCATGGTCCTCCCACCTACCCTGGGTGGAATACGCCCACAACTCCCTGGTCAGCTCTGCCACGGGTATGTCCCCTTTCATGGCCTCCATGGGTTTCCAGCCTCCCCTCTTCCCCATCCAGGAGACAGAAGTGGCAGTTCCTTCGGTACAGGAGCACCTCCGGCGAGCTCGTCGGGTCTGGCGTGAAGCTAGAGAGGCTCTCACACGGATGGCTGCCCGCAACAAGCGGTTGGCAGACCAACGTCGCTCTCCTGCTCCCCACTATCAGCCTGGACAAAGGGTTTGGCTCTCTTCACGCGACCTCCCTCTGCAGACAGAGAGCAGGAAACTAGCCCCTAGGTACATTGGTCCTTTTGAAATTGAAAAAGTAATCAATCCCAATGTGATGAGACTCAAGTTGCCCGCTGCATTGCATGTTCACCCAGCTTTTCATGTTTCACTGTTGAAACCTGTGTCCACCAGTGCTCTGTGCCCTCCGGCCGAACCCCCTCCACCCCCCCGGCTTATTGACGACCACCCTGCCTTCACTGTCCGGCGGCTGCTGGACGATCCGCGAAACGAGGGCGGGGATATCAGTTCCTGGTGGACTGGGAGGGTTATGGCCCAGAGGCGATCTTGGGTGTCCCGTTCATTGATTTTGGACCGGGCCTCATTAATGAGCTTTTATCGGGACTTTCCAGACAAGCCTGGTGGGCGCCAGGTGGCGATCCGTTGAGGGGGTAATGTTAGGTTTGTAGGTGCCTTTTGTTTTGTGTGGCATGTTTTGTGTTTTCCTGTCTCCCCTTCCCCTCCTTCTCTCCAGGGCAGTGTGTGTGCAGCAGTGGCGGTGATTGGTTGGCTCTCTCCACGAGACACACCTGGTTCTCATCCACTCATTCATCCTGCTATTTAAGCCCGGCCCAGTCTCCACTCCTGTGCCAGATTACCCCATCTCAGCAGCCTGTTTATGTCGCCACTCGAACGTCGGACCTGTCTCCAGCTCTACTACTCCAGCAACGCCAGCCACTCGTCCATCGCCTGCTCTTGCCCTCGCCTTTTGTTAACTTTGTGTACTTTGTGGGGAGAATAAACACTTCAAGTTATCTTCGCTGCCTCAGTCTCTGCATCCGGGGTCCAGGCCTTAGCTCACATGTAACACACTGTTTGTATTCACAAATGTTTTGGTTAAATGTACAGACTTTTATCCAAGGAAGAACCGGACACTCACTGCAGCTGCAGGAGAGGGACATTTTCTTTACTTTGATGACAGCAGGATGGAAAAGGACTTGTTTTTATTGTGGAAAAATTCCACATTCATAAAAGAAAATGGTCTAACAACAAACCCAACTTCACTCTGTTTTTGCAGGAACTTTATCAGTACAGCACCATTACAGACAGCATTGAAAACCCTATAAGGCATTAAAAACAAATTTGGTTTTGGAAAAATTTGTAGTTAATTAATATGCTTTTTGATTTTTATTTATTGATCAGTTCTTTTTCTGTGTATATATGAATATATGTATGGATATAATGTTTATATATGTCTATATGTAAGTGTGTATATGTGTGTATGATTTTTTACATATACTCTTAATATGATTATATAGAAGTTTTATATTTCTTATCCCTGGCTAAACAGTTTTGTTATGTATATATTTGTTAATAAAGTATGAAATAAACACAACTGCACTGTAATCACGTGTGTGTTTTGGAGTGAGTTTGCAAAAAGCTGTTTAACAGTGTTTACAGTTACAAACGCTGCACTACTGCCCCCTACTGGTCTGAACAGGCTCCAACACTGATCCACAGTGGACCAACAGATTAATGGATGATCTGATATCACCAAGTACTTAACAGTCCTGGACAAATGTCAAAGTTTTTAGAGTTAGGGTAAAGCTTAGGGTTAGTGCTCCAGGACTATTGTCTCAGTTGTCCAGGACTGTTAATTACTAGGTGATATCAGATCGTGCTGTCTTGTACATAGTCTTAACATCTGCTGCAATACATACATACAATACATTTCCTGTTTATATATTCAGTATTTATCCTTGTTGTAAATTCATAACCACATTTGTATGTAAAACCATTATACTTATTTTGTATTTACAGTCAAAAAGATTTATTTCCTTCTTTTTCATAATTAATTCCTATTTTTATTTATTCTTGTACACTGAAAAGGGAGAAGCTCTACAACTTACATCCATCCATCCATTTTCTACCTCTTATCCTCTCATAGGGTCGTGGGGGGGCTGGAGTCTATCCCAGCTGTCTTAGGGTGAAAGGCAGGGTACACCCTGGACAAGTCTCCAGTTCATCACAGGACACATAGAGACAGACAACCGCTCACATTCACATTCACACCTACACCTAGACCAGAGTGTCCCTGCCTTTCACCCTAAGACAGCTGGGATAGGCTCCAGCCCCCAACCAAATGAAGGATACATCACTGTGGCCAACAATTCAATTTTAGTTTCATCTGACCATAAAACAGAAGACCAGAAGTCTTCTTCTTTGTCCAGATGAGTGTTTGCAAAGGCTCAGCAGGCTTTTGTGTGTCTTATCTGGAGAAGTGTCGTCCTCCTTGGTCTGCCTCCATGGACCCCAGCAGGGTTCAGTGTCTGCTGGACTGTCTGTCTTGAGATGTTGCCACCAGCAGAGCCCAGATTCACCAGGATGGTCTTGGTGGTGATCCCTGATGATTCTTCTTCACCTCTCTCACTATCCTCCTGCTCCACACAGGCGTCACTTTTGGCTTCCGACCACGTCCTCTTAGATTTTCCACAGTGCAGAACGTCTTTTCTTTTTTAATAATTTAAACTTGAAACAACTTGAAAACATGTAGATATGGCCTTTTAACCCTTTGCTGACTTGTGAGCAGCCACAATGTGCAGCTGTAGGTCCTCAGTGAGCTCCTTTGTATTAACCATGACCGTGAAAACCATGAAAGGAAAATACAAAAACAAATAATACTGGAACATTGTGCTAATATGTAATCCCTAAAACGTAGAACATTATGAAGTAATTACATTAAATATGAACAGAGCAGATCCATGGACAGAAACACCTGTCAGGATTATACAGTACAGTTCTGCAGCACCTGAGTGATTATCACAAGAGGATAACCTTGATATTTCTAAGATTATTAAAAGCAGTTTGAGCTTAGGTACCCTGATGTTTAATGTATGTCTCACTCCAGATTATGCAGTTTGTTCGCAGTGAAAAACAAATCAAACATGAAGGAACTTCAGCCAGGATGCTGACATGTTTCAGAGCAGTGCTGTGGCAGGAGTGAAGAGCTCCTAACACCTGATGAGAGTGTCTTTAGAATACTGTAAATACTGAATTAAATCTTTGTGTCAGACTCAGTGCTGTGAGGAGGAGCATAACTCCCCTGCAGGTCACTACCTGCTACTACAGTCACCATCTGCTCACTGTGCACATCTGAAAAATAAACCCGAGTGAAACAGGAATCACTTTATGTTGTTCTGTAGTTATAAACTCACTACAAGAGGCTGACAACCCTGCCACTTTATTAGGTACACCTGTTCAATTGCTTGTTAACACAGATAGCTGTAACTCAGTGCATTGAGACATGTAGATGTGGTCAAGACACTGAGCTGAAGTTCAACCAGAGCATCAGAATGAGGAAGAAAGAAGATTTAAGAGACTTTGAACGTGGCATGGTTGTTGGTGCCAGACAGACTGGTATTTCATAAACTGTTGATCTACTGGGATTTTCACTACAACATCTCTAGGGTTCACAGAGAATGGTCCAGAAAGAGGAAATATCCAGTGAGTAAAATGTCTCATTGATGTGAGAGGTCACAGGAGAATGGACAGACTGGTTGGAGATGATAGAAAGTCAACAGGAACTCAAATAACCACTGGTTCAACCAAGGAATGCAGAATATCATGTGTGAAGCTCAGCACTGGAGCCTTGAAGAAGATGGACTAGAGCAGCAGAAGAAGAGCACACCTGGTGACACTGCTGTCAGCTAAGAACAGAAACTGAGGCTACAGTTCACATGACAGTGAGTTCACTGGACTCCACTGGTGTCCACAGTCACCAGATCTCAATCCAATAGAGCAGCTTTAGGATGTGGAGGAAAAGAGATTCTCATCATAGATGATCAGCTGACAAATCTGCAGCAGCTGAGTGATGCCATCATGTCAATATGGACCAGAATCTGTGAGGAATGTTTCCAACACCTCGTAGAAAGGACGACACCAAGAATTAAGACAGTTCTGAAGGAAAAAGGGGTCCAACCTTTTACTGGCAAGGTGTACCTAATAAAGTGACTGGAGAGTGTAAACAGCCTAATGTCACAGGTCACAGATCAGCTATTCTTAGAGCCTTGGTGGTACATGGAAAAAGACAGCAAAATAAAGAATTTAGTTGAAAAGTCTTTTTCTCAGAAAGCTTGTGTGATTTTTGTTGTCCTGTGAAGAAGCACAAAACGAGTGGGCTTCATTGCTGTTGTTCACAAACCAACAGGTGACTTCACGATAGCTCCGTCCACTCGTTATATACAGTCTATGGTCTGATTACAGCATATTAACAAACATCAAGAGTGAACTTCAGTTGTTTTCACTAAATTTCCACCAATGAGGTCTTGGATAATGAAAGAGGAGGATTCACATGGACTCTTCTTGTGAACATGATCCCATCTGAAGGCAGCACATGGACATGATGGACGCTTGAGTTTAAATGTCAGCTTTATATATATATATACGTATATGTACATATACGTATATGTGAAATAAAACTTTCATGGTACACAGAGGGGTAGTTACTGAGTCACTGAGGGTGGGCAGTGTATAGTCATGGTAACAATTAGCCATCAGCAATAGTAACATGAAGTAATCTACTAGGTTTGGCAGCCCCAATGTCAAGTTGAAAAAGTAAAAATTGGCAAAAATCTGCGCAGATTCCAAATTAATCTGAGTTGAGGCCTTGCTTATTGCTTTGATCAGAGCCTCCACCAACAACAGTATAGGGTTTTTACTGTTCAAGCTTTGCACAGGACACGTTTGAGGGTCCTGCAATGAGTGAGTCTCAGGGGACGCCTCTAGACCTCACAAATCTTGATCATGTGTCATACTACGGTGCACTAACTGTACTGGTAGCATCTCTCCATACAAAGAGTGACAACAGAGGGTGACGGCGACAACATTCAGGTAGCGTGTGAGACCCTCCGATTGGATAGAGGACACACGAGGTACCACCTGAATCAGTGTGCTAAAGCCTCCATATCCACTAGAACAGGAGTATCAAACTCCATTTCATTGAAGGCCACATTAGCGTTATGGTTATTATTGGTTTTTGGTAATGACTTTGAACTATCCATATATTTTAAGTATAACAAGGCTAAATGTTTCTGATATACAGCTTGTAGTGTTAAAAGCAGCAAGGTCACTATATAGACTCATTAATATCTCACAGGTGGGATGTTAGTGAATTTTACAAAAGACTAAAGATTGAACACAGATATCAGTCCAGTTGGTCCTTCAGAATAAACTCTATACATCGGGCTGGCTCATTGTCTTTTTCCATAAAGCTAGTCAAGCTTGCACTGAGTATTTATTCTTATACATACGGTAGGTCAAAATAAAGGTCTCATGTTAATAAACACAGTTCTATCAACAGACAAAAACACCGAAGGGCTTTTATTTTGAAATTAGAGCAGGAAGTCTTGAGTAAAATAACACTTAATGGATTGTTTTATCTATGTCTGCTATTGTTGCTTGTTGTGTTGTTTTGCTATTATTGTATTTTGCAGACACACTGGAGGCAGGTGGAAATGAGACATCCAGGATACAGACAGCCAGTTTAACCAGTGTACCTCAAAAGGGGTCAGATTGATTTCAACTGGAAAAGAAGATGGCCCAGTGTTCAGCTGAAATGGAGGGATTGTCCATCCTACCACCAGGATCTGACTGACGAGCAATGATGTTAATAAAGGGAGCCATCACTGAGACAACAAGTGTCTGCTGCACTCCCTGGTCAAGCTGAAGGTCCACTGCATCGGCTCCAACCAGGAGACTACGTGGTCATGAAAGACTTCAGAAGGAAAAGCTGGAAACACAGACGCTGGCAAGGCCCGTTCCAGATCCTCCTCACCACGGACACAACAGTGAAGGTTGCAGAAAGAGCAACATGAATCCACACGTCCCACTGCAAAAGTACCAGCTCCAACTGACCCACCACCTGGAGATCCACAATATCAGGAGGAGGTAAAAGCGCTCCCTGCTACATGTGACGTGCCAAGTCACCAACTGAACAGATGGTGAAAGTAAACGCTCTGTTCCAAGCGAAACCATGATGCCAGAACAGCGGACAAGAAACAAAGAAATCTAAAGACATCTGCACCAGCATACAGTCAACTTTTCAACATTTTCATAAATATTCATGTGATTATAATGCCTTTATGATGATTCTAATGTCTGTTTATTCTGTGTTACAACCAGGTTCACTGCAAGCCCAGAATGGTGATCGTTCCCATGGAGACCACGGAGGTGTTTTCCCCTCATCTGACACCGATGGGGTTTTTCTCCTCTGGGCTCTATGAGAGGGTCATTCATGAATTTTTCCCTAGAAAGGGGTTTTGCCTGAATTTGCGGTGTAACCATTGATAGGTGTGACCTCTGAGAAGAACTGAGATGCATTGGATCTGTTTGTTTTACAGCATGGACATTTGAGAATCATAAAGTTATAATGAAGAGTCTTTTCTTTCATCGTGGATGATGGTTGTTATCTGTACTGATTAATATACAGTAATGTAATATCACTTGTGTAATTCTACAATCCCCGTTCTGTCTGTCTTAGCTTTGCTATAAACAGAGAGTTCTATTCTCGCAAGAACAAGTGCAACTTTTTTTTTCCTGTTACTGACATCTTAATGATGTTAGATCTTAACAACCTGCGGAAGGTTCAATCTGATGTTTGATGCTTTCAGTAAACTTTGTATTTACTTAGGTGTTCCTGTAGGAACAAAAGGGAGGAAATGTGATAGAAATTTAGCATGTCAAATGTCAAATGTCATGATTGTAGGTAATTCTGTTGTTGAGCTAGATGACTTAGAAAATGCAGAAAGAGGCAGAGTTCAAAGTCAATAGTTCAAAGCAGGACTGGCATAGAGCCCTTAGACTGACATCATACTATCCTCCTTGATAAGACCTTTCCGATGATGTATTTGGTTTACCTCTATGACAAAATTTAAAGCTTTACCTTTCTTGACCAACCCCTAGTGTCAGGTATAGATTTCAAGAGGCCATGAATGGTCACCTGCATAAAAATGATTAAAACCTGTTTTGGTTGACATAGTGGACAAATGTCTTAGTGACAATTTAGTTTTGGCTTATTATAAGTCACAAATGTCATTTCAGGCCACTTAGACCATGTTTTGTGTTGATAATCAGTAGTTTTTCACTTACCCCACCCCTAACCCTGATCAGTTGCATTGTATCTGAAGAATCCAGTGTCTGGGTGATCCTCCATGAAAATGATGGTTGTTTATGAATTCTACTTTATATTACTTTGTATAAATGGGTTGATATTACTTCATATGAATGGCTCTTGTACATACTCCCACTTACTCAGTTTTCAATGATTTATCTTTGTCATGTTTTTTCCTGTACTTCAAGGAAGATCAAAGTTGTGCTGTTCTAAAGTTGGTACCTTCTTGCTGTGAGACGACAGTCTAACCACTGCACCACCGTGCCGCCCTCAGCAAATATCAGTCAAATAAAAACACTTTAACAATGATGTTTTTCTGCTTTTGCAAACAAACTCCTGAAATGTAGTGTAGACATAGATATATTGAGTCATAAGCCCCTCTCACACTTGCACTGTGACTCAGTGATTCTGTGACTATATAATATTATTATAATATTTAACAGTTAACCCAGGTAAGAAGCATGTATAAACATTAATTTATATTTTCACAGTTTACCCTGGTGGTACTTTAATTTTAAGTCAATGTAAAGTCGGTGTGTAACAAACATCAACAGCGGCCAGGATCAACGCCGTCAACATGTGTATCACAACTAGTGCAAGACAAAAGACAAATGCCAGAAGCTCTGCGTCATGAACAATATAGAAGTGGAAAATCTTTACTAACTGGAGGGACCCACGAGCATTGGTACAGGCCGGCGCTAAGATCATGGCACAAATTAAGGGGCAGCGAGACACTATTTTTCTGATCAAATAATGAACTAGCTGTACTGTAAATACAGAAGGAGGTCTCTGCTGCACCATAGCTGCCAGTAGTGCACTGTGATTTTACGGGGAAATCTGTTACAGTCATATATTCACATCAAACTGACTGTACATTTGGGATCAGTATTGTGTTGGTCCACTGTGGATCAGTGTTGGAGCCTGTTCAGACCAGTAGGGGGCAGTAGTGCAGCGTTTGTAACTGTAAACACTGTTAAACAGCTTTTGGCAAACTCACTCCAAAACACACACGTGATTACAGTGCAGTTGTGTTTATTTCCTGCACCTTATCAAACACATTCATTGATCTGATCAGTTCAGTCAAACAAGACAGGATAAAGTGTGCTTAGAATTAGCAGAACAAATACTCAACTTTTAAATGATGTATATCCTAGCATATTGTATTATCAGTAGTTTTCACCAGCCCAGAAAAGCAGCCCTATTTAGTCCAGAAAGTCACCAGCAGGCTACAGTCCATTTAAGTAATAAATACTACAGTTACACAAATGTTGTTATTGACTTTACACAACTGGAGACAGTCACTGAGCTGTGACATATGCTGGAATAATCTGATGTTTTCTGTTTGACATAGAAAATTGTGGGAGGAGAGCCCGCCCACCCCACCTCTCCCAGCCTCTAAGGAAGCACTGGAGAGCTCCGGCCTGACAGGAAAGAAGCTGGAGACTTGCGTGGCTTAGGGCATCTCAAGGAGGTAAACTCGAGTAGCACAAAAAGCTACCCACTGACCTCCAGGAGATGAACCCAAGTAGCAACAAAGGCTACCCACTGATCTCCGGCAAGCAGGTGTCGGAGCTCCCCGGTACTCCTCAGTGCAATGAGGACCAGGAGCGACTAACCTTTGCAAACTGCCTCCTTTCACAACCTCGGTTCAGGAGGATTGTGATGTCACTAGTGACGTCAATGTACACAAGCCCCGCCCATTCGCATCGTTCCTCGTGCGCCTGATTGAACAGCAGGGATTGGTCTGATGGAAAAGGTGCCGCACCAATCAGAGGAGAGGACTGCTGGAGAGGGCGTGGCCAGGAGTCCTAGTGGCCACCAATCAGGGCAGGGGGAGGTGGAGCATACAGGGCCAGAGGCAGTGCAGGCAGCTTGGCAGAGAGAGGGAGAGATTGTGTGAAACACAATATAAACACTTTTCACATCTATCAAACTCCGTGTATACACAGGTTCACCAATTTCCCTCCATAAATCACACGTGAGTGGAGAAAAGGTGGACATGAGCGCGCCTCAAATCCCTCCCTCTAAACCCAAACACAACCACATATGATCAATGCAAATTAGCACGTGAATATAAAGTAGCCACGTGCTCTCTGGGATCAGTGGAGTGACATCAGCGGACGCAGAGATCAATATGCTTGTTGGCGAGAAAAAAAGTCCTCTTAGGCAGGTCTTTGCTCCAAGTCTGCATGATTACTGCTACAGTTCCCTCAGCATAAAGTAATATACTTCATTTTTATCACCTATGCTTGAGTATAAGTATAGCAAGTATACTACGGACCATGGACCATGATCTTGTAGTGTACTAGGAAGTATGCCAATTTAATACTAATTCAGACTAAATTGTAACATTTTATATTCATAAAAGTATGCTTTAAATATACTTTGTGGTGTTATTTTAAACTCCTCAAAGCACACTTTGAAGATGTACTGCAAGCAAACCCTTCTATATTATCTGTGTGTGTTTTTTTACATGTATAGGAACAGTAAGTAAGAGATCATCCAGCAGCCCATCCTGCTCCATTACGCACAGGTGGACTCTGAGCCATATTTATATAGCTGCAGCACACAGATGTGTTGTTGATCAAATAAATTATGATCATTTGGTTTGATGGTGTGCTGTGTTTAGTGAGTGAGGATCATTACAGTTTGAAGCAGCAAAGACCAAATGTGGAAAATGAATCCAGTTTAAATTAATACGGGTCGTTTCTCGTGGTGGACACACGACTTTCCTGACCCTTTTTATTTCTGTTTTAAGGTTCATTAAACCTTATTTTATCATATTTATTGATTGATATTTAACAAAAAAAATACAGCAATTGATTTATAATTTTCTTTTTTTTATCTAGACGCATTGAACTGTGAGTGAAGCGTCATTTTCATGTAGAGAGCCAGCTTTCAGCCCAGAAATAAAACCATCCCTTGTGTACATAAATATGTGTAGATGTCTGTACGGCACGGCGTTGTGAGGCAGATATTTTTAAATGTATTTGCTTTAATAATTATTGTATTCATATTGCCAATGACTCGAAAGAAGGTCGGGTTGGGTCGGGTCTTTTCGGGTCGTTGCCACGGCAACGGTACGTCACGTTCGTGCTTTTTTACCCACAATCCCTCTGTGTTTATTCATTCCATCTGACACTCGACACTCGTAAGTATGTCCAGCAAACTAGTGACTGTTAATATGTAATAAGATAAAGATAATTATCCATCATGTCTTTCATTTGGGTCCAGTCTCGATAGCATTTCATCCCTGGACATTCCACTGCGTTAGTGTGTCATATTCACTTTATTCACATACCCGCAATTAGCTACATTGAGCTAGCTAAGTCTAGCGCTGCCCGGTAATTTTACATACCTCCCGCCACAGACAGCTAGCAAAATCATTTCACACTCATGTACGGTCCCGAGAGCAGTAAGGACAGTCACAACCAAAGTTATTATAGTGTAACTACGGCACATAGAAATACATTGCATGGTGCTGAATAATTTAGCTAGCTAGCTGGAACAGTCAATGAGCCCAAAACGATGAATTCATAACTAATCAAGACAATAACATGTTAATTCTTCTTATTTTAGACTTTTAGCAATCAAGAAATCAGACTTTTCACTCATTATTCTAATGTTTTTGTTGTTGTTGTGTTTCTGGTGGTTGTTGTTGTTGTTTTTGCATTACAGCTTTATTGCATCACTCATACCACTGCACACACACACACACACAATAATTATTGTTGTTATTGCTGTTTGATCATTTTATGTAAAAGATCAGCCTGTCTTGTTGAGTAATGCCTCTTTTTTAAGAACTGCTGCTGTCTTGTTTGATCTTCTCCTCTCTAAATACAACATAGGCTGCCATGGCCTCAGAAATACCTGCCTTGCCACCAAAAAAAAAAAGAGGACAACCAGGAAGAGGGTCCTCACCAGCCCAGCGGTCTCAAGCAGACAGAAGAAACGTTGGCATCCACAATGTGCAAGATCAGGTTTGTCCTCTACTATATGAAGATTATAATAAGCATAAAGATGACATATAGAATAGTTATATAATAGATACAGATAAAGTGCAGCAAACATGTCTCTGCAGCATCCCAAACCAGAGAAAGGGAACCTGTACAAGAAGGCCCTCAGATAGAATATCAAGAGATGGCAAGTCTTGGTGAGCATAATGAGTGTTCTTAAACAGCAATTGATTATTTTTATTACATTTATTTCCAGTTTCCTCTACTTATTCAGGACTATGTTTTGTTAGAAACTTACTAATTTACTAATGTTGGTAAATGATGCAGGTAACAAGTTGTAGGATGATGTATTTCTCTTTCTTTAATTTGTCTTCAAAAGTTATTCAACATGCCTATATTATCCATTATACCTTGAGTTTTAGGCTTGCTTAACAGCTGATGCCCTTTTCAGAAACACGTCTCCAACACTTCAGGGACACCCTTACTGCCATCCAGTTTCCTGAGGCAACAGGCACAACCCTTTCTGCTTGGGCTCAAAGGCAGCGTCTCTCGGATGCAAGGATGAAACCTGCACGGCCTCTGCAGCTGAGAGAATAATCAACCAAAAGTGCCACAGGTGTTGTGCAGCAGAAGCTGTCATCAGGTGTCTGGAATGTGTGCCACTGGACATGGAGTTTCTCTGTGCTACCTGTGACATGGAGGCCCACAAAAGGAACATCTTCCATGACAGAGAGGCTCTCTTCCATGGTTTTCTGGAACCCATTCCCCCTACAACAGCTGTGGTGATGGATGATAATGGCCAGCCACAGTTTCATGAACAAAGTATGTTAAGATTATTATTATATTACAATATCCTACTGTAGTGTCATTCCCCAGACAGTGTGTACACATCACATTGTAACTTTATTGTCAAACCTTAAGAAGAATGAGGTGGAAGTGTTCATAGCTGATAGCTGATTGGTAAAAGTATGACTGGTTTTGACCAGCATATCTTGGGGAATGATAATTAAATGTCCACATTGTGGACACACACACAATGACAGTTGAAATACTGTTGTGGTTGGCTTTTTAATGTGTTTGAGGCACTATTTTGAGGATGAGATAAGCATGTTTGAAAATGCATTGGAGAAAGAACTACAAATGTAACCCTTCTAACTTCATTCTGTATTTTAGTATGTCAACTTCCTGTTCCTTCACCAGGACCAATCTGCAAATATAATCTGCTCAGGCAAACTATTGCAATTTGGTTAGTGAAAAATCCTTGTTCCTAAATAAATGTACTTGTTCACACAGGCCGATGTGACGTGGTACTTGTCAGAAGAAATCCTGTCCATCCTGCTCTGCTGAATGGACTCCTGAGGTGAAAGACCTGCTTTTGTATCGTACTGGCCATCTAGTACCAGCTGCCAAACCCTCTACAAGTTTGATGTCTTCACCTCTTTTGAGCACATGAAGGTGACAGCACCAGCCATGTGCAGACAGGCCTTATTGAAAATGTTGGAGCACAGATCTTTAAAGCTGGAAGGGTAATCTGCCTTAATCACATTGAAACATATATTACATATTACTTTATTGTTAATATTAATGTTGGGCATCACTTTAAAACAAATCATAATCTAATTGTTTGCAGACGGGCAGTATCTGTGCTGACACATTCCAGCGAATTTTCTTTGAATTTTCGTTTTGTCACTTCAAAGAAGAGGAAATGTGTCACGTCCAACAGTTTGTCTGTCCAGCCTGTTCTCCAGACATGCTGGCTGTTTGCTGTGATGGAAACCAAAACATTCCAGGTTTTCCAAGTCAAAAGGGTAAGTACTAGTATCAGAGGTTAGTTTTAGGATTGTTTGGAATAATACCCCCATAGGTATGCTTTTTGAGAATAATTTGACATTTTAACAAATAATAATAATGTACTTTGTCATCGTTACTATATATGGACAGGACTGAGGAGCCACCCATATTTGAGGGCTTGTTCCTGGCCAAAGACAAGGAGGTATCCACATTTGTTGACCTTGTCAGAGGCAACGTGCCAACTGTAAGTGTTTATGAATTATATATTTTTATTGTTGTAGTTTTTGGATGTGTTTTTATGTGTAATAATGTATGTGTAATCTGACTTTGTAGGGAAATGACCACGCTGTCTGTGGCCCTGCCAAATTTACAGCTGGCAGAGCCATGTCAAAAGTCTGGTGCTCAGATAGATGAGGAGGGCATTCAAGTTGCCGTTTGCAGGTTTGTATTTGTGTTTGTGTGGATACCTGCATAGTTCTTGAGGCTGGTGTCACAATTCCTGTTGTCATCACAGTCCAAGTCTTATTCATAGTAATAATTGGAAGTATTACTTATGCTTGGATGCAGAGTTATATTTATCACTCTTTTGTTGCAGGAAAGTGTTTTTTACAGACATCCAGCTGACAGAGTTTTGCTCTTGATCAGAAGTTTATTATCAACCACTATTTTTTTCTTCTGATTACTCAGACATAGTTTTCTCTTGTGGACACTGAACCACTATCGAGGAGAAATATTTGCCGATCCAATGTATCTCCAGAGAGAGATCTCAAATACTGACAAATGTTTCTTTCTTCTGTATGGATGTGACATGCAGCTAATCCTCATTGCTGTTTTACATATTTATCCCTTTGGTCAAAATGGCCTATGTCATACCTTTACAGTGATTGTATTTATTGTAGATTTATGTAGTAATTAAGATGTGTCTTTATCAAACTGTCAATATGCTGCTTCTGCTTTTCAGATCCTGGCCCGACCTGAACAAGGTAGCCGAGCAGTTACCAGAGCTTTTGCAGTTGACAGACATGAGACCATTACTGAGTGTCATGCATGCTAAAGCCCATACACCAAAATGCGAGGTACATGCAATCACTCAAATTGTAATGTGACAGCAGCTACAGGGAAATACCAGACTAGCCAACAGAATATGCTGTGTTATAACCTTCACCAAGTGTTTTAAGTTACTCTTGTGAATTTGTAGAATGTTGTGCTTTTGTTATGACATATTTGAAAGGCCATTTTCAAATCTAAAGCAAAGGACATGCTCTTTAAAAGCTGTGCATGTCATGCATTATTGGATTATAGGGGTGTCACGGTATGAAAGTTTAACCTCATGGTTACTGTGACCAAAATGATCACGTTTTTCGGTATCATTGCGGTATTATTTAAAAAGTGTGTTGAATATGTTCAGAAAGCATTCTACACAGTCCTACACAAACTGAAATAGTTTCAAAAAAGTGAAAGCCTTATCAAAAGTACAACTTTTTATTTTTCAACTTTTTATTTTGAAATTAAAACGGTAATTCTTATAGTCAACATTTTCATCAGGGTTTACCGCTACACCGGTAAGCGTGACATCTCTACTGGATGATGTTCTATCAAAAAACATAGTGCAAACTATGGGGCTTTGTAACTCTTCTTACATTGTGCTGCAGGTGAGATGGGGTGGGAGAAGTCAGGATGGAGCAGGAAACACAGTTGGAGAGGAAGTGGAGCAAGTATGTAATTATTGTAAAATGAGTCTTAATCAAAATCAAAACACTAGAAATGGTTATTTGTTATGTAATTGACCAGCCTGGTGTGAGGAATAAATCCTATCCTTTATATCATCCTTTATTGCTGAAATGACAGGTGGCATGGTCATATTTTTAGCTATGTTAAATGCATGTTGCTGAAAGGGACCACAAATGTCAAATGCAGGGTTTTTCATAAACTTCATGCTGTGTATATAGCCTGAACATAAATGGAATATTTTCTTTGTTGGTTAACAGTTTTCTGTCCCGGGCAGCTCTCATTACCAAATCCATGACAAAGGCAGGTTGGTACCACAGTCATACCTCACACTGTGATAAGGCAGCCCTCAACAGTGTAAACATTTCTATGAACGATACAGCTGTATCACTTTACTGTAATTAAAGTGACTAAACAACAGACTAAATTCATTTATGAATTCCTACCATTGTGATTTCGTATTTCAATCAGGAAGAGTGAACACGCTCACTCAACAGGCCATTGGGTGGAACAGAAGAAAGAAAGACAACCTTCATCACGCACTAGCCCACCAATATGTCAAAGTATGGGAAAAATGCAATTTCCTTCTCATCTCATATTGTAGAGTCCTCTGGGGATAATGCTTCAATGCCTGCCTGAACTCAAACGGCATAGATGACCACAGAGGACGCGGTACAACTCCATCCATTCATTCACTGTGTCTTCATTTATCCTCTCAATACCACACAGGATGGGATAGATTGATAACCTTAAAATGGAAACAGAGCATTAAATTAGATAAGCAAATTTATCAACATTGTGTATTTGATAGCTTATTTCATCATGGTAAAATTAAATATCAATATTATTATTTAAACCAAAAAAAATCATGTTAAATTTATGAGTGAGGTTGGATTTATTAGGCATTTTATTTAGGCAATTAATGCACCAAGTCTATTCAGTTCTTTAATTTGCCTCTCAACCAAATAAAATATATCTATATATACACACATGAAATTAGGAAGCCAATGTGAATAAACTAATCAGTGTGACTTCAAAAGGAATCAACCAATATTCTTATATACTATCTGTTTATATCTCTATGAGTCTAATTGTCCATCTATTTATTTATTTATTTATCTATCAGCATTTAGTTGGCAATGAGCACAATGAATTAATGAATGAGTGAATAACTAACTGACTAGTGTCCACAGAGCAGGGCAAACAGAAGAGGAAAGACACTTTTGCACTCACCCTACTGATTGAGAACATCATTTAAACTCATAAAATGTAGACATACCGACAGCGTCTCTATGCTCATCTAAACACTGATGCAAGCTGTCTCTCCCCTGCAGCAGCATGCCACACTGAACAGACAAAGTTGAGTGCTGATCTAAACTAATTATATAGAAATATTTTTTTTCTGGTTTATAAATAATTTCCCTCAGTATACTTAAATTATCCCACATTA
>MU838933.1:287014-327993 GCA_029721515.1 Synanceia verrucosa | reverse complement strand
CACTAACTCTCAGCCTCAGAAGAGGGTCATGTCACAAGACCCAGACTTTACAGATAAGGTCCGGATCATTCATAGAATTATTAAATCCGCTCATCACCTTAAGAATGTTTCGGGGACTGATCCACCCTCTATTATTAAGAAGACTACACACAATTTGGCTCAGTTTATAAAACCGGCATCCCCGACTGACACCACACAAACACTGCTGGAGGGAAACGCCAGAAATTGGGAGCATACGGCTGTAATGATCCTCCGTCAACATTACGAGGACAGTATGGACATGTACATTCAGGAGCTGGCGAAGTTTCCTGATCCTGACTGGAAGGGCCCCTTCCAGATTGCAACGTCCTGGGCCCAGAGAGTAACCTAGGACGCAGGCTTAGACAGGATACTCTCCAGGAAACACAGACGTTTCTGGCGGCTAATCTCACCCGCCCGCGGAGACTCCACAGACAGCGCACCCGACCGGCAGGCCGGGGATATCCCCCGACCAGTGACGTCATCCCGAGTCACCACCATTCAGGCGCAGGTGCACACAGGCGAAGCCCCGCCCCCACAAGGGAATTCCAGCCTGCCTCCTCCACTCCCCCGAGCCACAACCACCTCTGTGGCTACGATGACGGATCAGAGGGGAGGTGACTGGTCCCCACTACGACAGAGGATCCTGAACCTCCTCCTCCCGTGCTCTTCTCCTCTCTCCCTCCCACCTGCTGCTCCCATCCTCTCCGGGCCCCCGGCCCGCCGCCGCCGCTCCCACCCCGGCCTTCCCCTCTCCCTCCTCCTCCTCCTCCTCTTCCCTCTTCTCCTCTCCTCCTCCCTCTATCTCTCCTCCTCCTCCTTCCTCCCCCCCCTCCCCTCCTCTCCCCCCCCCTCCCATCCCCTCTATCCTGTTCTCCCAGGGAAACATCATCTGGCCCCCAGACCTCCAGAGCACAGGGAGCAGGTGAAAACGACGTGAGAGCTGGGCCTCCTCCTCCCTCCCTCCCTCCCTCCTCCTCGTCTACACAACCCCTGTGTGACCTTGGACGACTTGTTGATCGAGGAGCTGTCACAGGAGCTTTTAGAGGAGGCCAGATCCAACCCTGGCACCAGCAGGCTCAGCTCACGTTCTGAGTCCCCAGCCCTCTCCCCCAGGCTGACCCCCATAGGTTTTGTGGGTCCATCCGGGCCCTCACTCCCCATTGCCCGCCGGCGGGGACAGGAGAATCAGGCCACCACCAACCCCTCTCCTGCAACAACCCCACAGACATCTACATCACTCACACCCACACGCAGACCCACCAGGCATGTTAACACTGTTAACAAACTCAAAAACTGGGGTCTGTGTGTGAGAAAAAAAGTCCTCATCATTGGTGACTCTAATGTATCCAGATTCCCTCCCTTCAGGAACGAGGACTTGCAGGTGGACAGCCACCCGGGAACCACCTTCCATCATGCAGGGTCCCTCCTCTCCAAGGCCGTCTGCACCACCAAGGTTGAGACCTTGATCCTTTCCTTTGGTCTCAACAACAGAAACCAAAAGACCCAGGACACCCCTATTAAACAGCTGCAGAGGGCGCTGAGGGTGGCCAAAAACAAATTCCCGGACGCTACAATCTTGGTCCCTCAGGTGAACTTTTCCACCACACTTCCACATAAAGACCAACGCAACCTGCAAGCCCTGAACAACTATATCACCGCCAACTGTGATTTCATCCCACAACTGCCCAGCAAGGATTTTCAGGTAGAGGCAGATAGAGTGCATTGGTCTCACCACACAGCTACTAAGATGTTTACCCACTGGATGAACAGGTTAAACTAGGAATCCCCGAGAGCCTCTTTTTCCAGGAGGGGTTTAAAAATGTTATGGTCTTATCTGAAAAAGTTAAAAGTCTGAAGGTGGACTGGAGGCTCCCAATTTTCTGCATTACTACCTAGCTAATCAGTTACAATACCTTATCAAGTGGATCCATCCACAGGAAGAATATAACTCCTGGATGGAACTAGAACAGTTAGACTGCAGCCATATTAAACTCGCTGATCTACCCTTTATCACCTCTATTCTTAAAAATCATTCCTGCTTCAAGAATCCCTTGATCGCCTCCACACTGTCTGCATGGTGGAGAGCCCTTGAAATCACAGGTTCACCACTTCAACCCAGTATACTCTCACCAATCTGGTACAACCCAGACTTTGTAAACAATAAAACCCCTCTCTATCTCAGTACATGGGCAGAGAAGGGGGTCACCCATCTCCATCACCTCCTCCAAGATAACATATTTATGACATACACAGACTTATTCCAAACCTTTGGAATAAGGAATGGAAATTTTCTCCAATACCTGCAGGTAAAGAAAACAATTACAAAGACAATCCCAACACTTCAGTCCACCTCTCAGCCACCTGATTTACAGCCACCTGAATTTATCAAATACATGTTGCCCAAAAATAAGAAAAACCTCTCAGAAATGTATAGTTTCCTCTCAAAGACAGACTCATATACTATACATTTACCAATCCCAAAATGAGAGAAAGACTTATCCATGCCCTTAGACCATGATTTTTGGACTCAGATCTGTGGAAACACATTTAGCATGACAAAAAATACTAACCTACAACTGATCCAATTTAAGGTTCTCCACAGAGCACACGTAACGCGGTATAAAATGTATAAAATGGGTTTCTCACAGTCTGACTTGTGCACCCAATGCACTCAAAAAACTACTGATACTTATTTTCATGCACTGTGGCTATGTTCTCCTGTATTTCAATTCTGGGCAACAGTAACACAGAAACTCTCTTCTATTTTGGACTGCAGGATCCCACAATCTCCAAACTTATGCTTAATTGGCGATTTTACTACAGCGACAGTACCAGTCATTCACCTCCAACCCACGCTTGCAGCTCTCGCCATCGCTAAGAAGACCATCTTGGTTAATTGGAAGGATAAGAGAGCAATCAACATTACCCATTGGCTAAACCTCCTCTTTGAGCATATGGGTGCTCTGGCCCGAACGAGCTCAGGCATTCGACTGGGCCAGCCTATCACCACTGGAGTTCCAAGCTCAGCTTGCTCGATCCTCGATCCGGGTCCGACGCGTTCCTGGGCTGTGATGGGGCCAAGCCGGACGGGGGCTTGCTCCGTTCCCAGCGGAGCTTGTCTCCTCGTGCTGGGGGGGTGGTGGGGCGGATCAGTGTTACGGTTGGTCGGGGGGGGCCTCCCCTCGCACACAAGGGGGCATCCCGGGGCTTGGGGGGGAGCGATCTGGGTCCGCCGGTAGGGGGATTGTTTGCCGGACAGCGCTGGCTTGCGCATCTGGCTCCCGGCTGGTGGAGTGCGACGATCCTTTTCGGCTGTGCTGGTTGGTCGCTGCATCTCTGATTCTGCATGGCTGCTGGGGCTCTGCTCTGAGGCTGCAGCTTTCAGTGTCATCGTGTTGGTGGGGCCTGCTGGTTTGTGTGGGATCTCCCTGGCCCCTGGCCTCTTGATCCTGGGGGCCCAGTGCTTCAGGAGCTATGCCCATCTCTTCTACTCCCCTCGCGGCTCTGTTCCCATGGGCCGGGTCCACACCAGACTGCCTCTTAATGTGCACTTCACATATCTTGCACCTCACTATACATAGTCACATTTAGGCACATATAGGGACTCAACACATAGGGCTTTGAAGACAGGTGGGGGTGAGGACGGTGGGAGATTTGGTGGTGCGAATTGCAGTGCTCCAGGGCACTGTAGTCTCCCCCTCTCCCACCCACTTGCCCCCCCTGCTCTTCAATTTTAATACAGTAAACACACTCACGCTTTTGGGGGGGTGGGGTGGTCGGGGGTGGGTGGGCCCTCGTGTTGCTGGCCCCTTGGACCTGTCCTGGCCTCCTGGGAGGTGGTGGTTTCTGTCTCCTCCTGGTCGTTGGATCTGCGTGGTTCTCGGTGGCCCGGGTGGCTCTCTGGGTTTGGCATCGTCGATGCTCCCACTTCCCCGGGTTGTTGTGGACACCTGGCCGATCTGGCCATGAGGGGTCGTGGTAGACGCTCTGGGCTTCGGTGTTCTACACACATGCATGTTTTATCCAGACCTTATTAACTCCTCCCGAGTCACATTGATGAGTACTGATGTGAACTGCTAGTATGTGCCAAATCATTCGTCCGACTTCTCACTAAGGTCATATTTTCCCCACATACTTCTTTCATTTGTGTTCTCGGTAGCCTACTTATAGAGTAGGCCCCCGGTTAGGTCCTCCACTACTCTGGTGTTCAATACTGTTGGGTGTTGGGATGAAGGTGTTAGGAATGACACAGTAGCTTACACGTTTTTTTTATTCCAATAGCACTGCCTGACTGTAAACTTCCCTTTTTGTTTTGTCTTATCTCCCTGTCTGTCATTTATTTCCCCCTCTTATCACCCAGGTGTAGCACGTCCCTCTCTGGCTTATAACAGGAAATTCCAATAAATAAAGTAAGATTAGATTCCAGGGAGGGCCGGTGATGGTCACATACACGCACCAAATATTAATAGCTTTTGCTGCAAGACTAAAATATGCATAATCTCATAAAGGGTCGACACTCTTTTGTGGTGTTGAACAATGAGAACAATGCAGACAAAGTGAAAAAAAAAAAAAAAAAAATGAAAAAGTTAAATTGACCATCCCACAACTGTCTGTGCTTAACAGAGGGCTTAATTTTATTCCTACCAGGGGCAGCAATAAGAATATTGTACTTCAGTCCAGATTAGACCTTCAAAATTACCATAGAGGACTGAAATTATGGGCTTATTATGAAAATGAGGGAGAACAAGGAAAACTACCATTCACCCCCAAATCTAATTGGACTCCCCCTGAAGTTAGCTTGCCTCCCTACATCCAACAACTGACTAAATTGGATCGAGACTATTTTAATAACTCTTTCCAAGCCCCCAGGATCAAATCCAATTTGTCCCAGGAAGAAAATTCAGCCCTCAAGGAATTGATGGATAATAAAAATATAATAATAAAACCAGCAGACAAGGGCAGTGTAGTAGTTGTGATGGACCTGGAACAATACCTGTGGGAGGGATTCAGGCAGCTACAGGATAAGAGGTACTACTCTGAGTTGCCCAAACCTATTTATATGGAAACTCTATCCCAAATTAAAACCACCTTCTACAGATTATATGACAGGAAATATATCAATGCCAAACAGAGAAATTATTTGATTGGAGAATCAGAACCCAGGCCTAGACAGTTTTGGTTATGTTCTGTACATTCACAATGTATCTGTTTTCTGTGTCTTTTCAGGCTTTTCAAGGCAAGAAAAGGCGTTTGGGGCAGTTTCAGCATGATTTACACATGGGAAAGCTGATTTACCTCCCTTGTCCATTCAGAAGCATTTTTTCTTCAAAATATTGCTTATTCTTGTTAGAATTGAGTCGGAACATGATGTTTCAACACGATATAATGAGTTTTGGTTATGTTCTGTAGATTCACAGTGTATCTGTTTTCTGTGTCTTTTTGGGCTTTTCAAGGCGAGAAAAGGCGTTTGGGGCAGTTTCAGCATGATTTACACATGGGAAAGCTGATTTACCTGTTTTCTTCAATTTGAAGCAATTTTTCCAGAAAATATTGCTTATTCTTGTTAGAATTGAGTCGGAACATGATGTTTCAACACGATATAATGAGTTTTGGTTATGTTCTGTAGATTCACAATGTATCTGTTTTCTGTGTCTTTTTGGGCTTTTCAAGGCGAGAAAAGGCGTTTGGGGCAGTTTCAGCATGATTTACACATGGGAAAGCTGATTTACCTCTCTTGTCCATTCAGAAGCATTTTTTCTCCAAAATATTGCTTATTCTTGTTAGAATTGAGTCGGAACATGATGTTTCAACACGATATAATGAGTTTTGGTTATGTTCTGTAGATTCCCAATGTATCTGTTTTCTGTGTCTTTTTGGGCTTTTCAAGGCGAGAAAAGGCGTTTGGGGCAGTTTCAGCATGATTTACGCATGGGAAAGCTGATTTACCTCTCTTGTCCATTCAGAAGCATTTTTTTCTTCAAAATATTGCTTATTCTTGTTAGAATTGAGTCGAAACATGATGTTTCAACACGATATAATGAGTTTTGGTTATGTTCTGTAGATTCACAATGTATCTGTTTTCTGTGTCTTTTGGGGCTTTTCAGGGCGAGAAAAGGCGTTTGGGGCAGTTTCAGCATGATTTACGCATGGGAAAGCTGATTTACCTGTTTTCTTCAATTTGAAGCAATTTTTCCATAAAATATTGCTTATTCTTGTTAGAATTGAGTCGAAACATGATGTTTCAACACGATATAATGAGTTTTGGTTATGTTCTGTAGATTCACACTGTATCTGTTTTCTGTGTCTTTTTGGGCTTTTCAAGGCGAGAAAAGGCGTTTGGGGCAGTTTCAGCATGATTTACACATGGGAAAGCTGATTTACCTGTTTTCTTCAATTTGAAGCAATTTTTCCATAAAATATTGCTTATTCTTGTTAGAATTGAGTCGGAACATGATGTTTCAACACGATATAATGAGTTTTGGTTATGTTCTGTAGATTCACAATGTATCTGTTTTCTGTGTCTTTTTGGGCTTTTCAGGGCGAGAAAAGGCGTTTGGGGCAGTTTCAGCATGATTTACACATGGGAAAGCTGATTTACCTCACTTGTCCATTCAGAATTATTTTTTCTTCAAAATATTGCTTATTCTTGTTAGAATTGAGTCGGAACATGATGTTTCAACACGATATAATGAGTTTTGGTTATGTTCTGTAGATTCACAATGTATCTGTTTTCTGTGTCTTTTTGGGCTTTTCAAGGCGAGAAAAGGCGTTTGGGGCAGTTTCAGCATGATTTACGCATGGGAAAGCTGATTTACCTCTCTTGTCCATTCAGAATTATTTTTTCTTCAAAATATTGCTTATTCTTGTTAGATTTGAGCAGAAACATCATGATTCAACACAATATAATGAGTTTTGGTTATGTTCTGTAGATTCACAATGTATCTGTTTTCTGTGTCTTTTTGGGCTTTTCAAGGCGAGAAAAGGCGTTTGGGGCAGTTTCAGCATGATTTACACATGGGAAAGCTGATTTACCTCTCTTGTCCATTCAGAAGCATTTTTTCTTCAAAATATTGCTTATTCTTGTTAGAATTGAGTCGGAACATGATGTTTCAACGCGATATAATGAGTTTTGGTTATGTTCTGTAGATTCACAATGTATCTGTTTTCTGTGTCTTTTTGGGCTTTTCAAGGCGAGAAAAGGCGTTTGGGGCAGTTTCAGCATGATTTACACATGGGAAAGCTGATTTACCCCTCTTGTCCATTCAGAATTATTTTTTCTTCAAAATATTGCTTATTCTTCTTAGAATTGAGTCGGAACATGATGTTTCAACACGATATAATGAGTTTTGGTTATGTTCTGTAGATTCACAATGTATCTGTTTTCTGTGTCTTTCTGGGATTTTCAAGGCGAGAAAAGGCGTTTGGGGCAGTTTCAGCATGATTTACACATGGGAAAGCTGATTTACCTGTTTTCTTCAATTTGAAGCAATTTTTCCACAAAATATTGCTTATTCTTGTTAGAATTGTGTCGGAACATGATGTTTCAAGACGATATAATGAGTTTTGGTTATGTTCTGTAGATTCACAATGTATCTGTTTTCTGTGTCTTTTTGGGCTTTTCAAGGCGAGAAAAGGCGTTTGGGGCAGTTTCAGCATGATTTACGCATGGGAAAGCTGATTTACCTCTCTTGTCCATTCAGAAGCATTTTTCCGTCAAAATATTGCTTATTCTTGTTAGAATTGAGTCGGAACATGATGTTTCAACACGATATAATGAGTTTTGGTTATGTTCTGTAGATTCACAATGTATCTGTTTTCTGTGTCTTTTCGGGCTTTTCAAGGCAAAAAAAGGCGTTTGGGGCAGTTTCAGCATGATTTACGCATGTGAAAGCTGATTTACCTCTCTTGTCCATTCAGAATTATTTTTTCTTCAAAATATTGCTTATTCTTGTTAGAATTGAGTCGGAACATGATGTTTCAACACGATATAATGAGTTTTGGTTATGTTCTGTAGATTCACAATGTATCTGTTTTCTGTGTCTTTTCGGGCTTTTCAAGGCGAGAAAAGGCGTTTGGGGCAGTTTCAGCATGATTTACGCATGGGAAAGCTGATTTACCTCTCTTGTCCATTCAGAATTATTTTTTCTTCAAAATATTGCTTATTCTTCTTAGAATTGAGTCGGAACATGATGTTTCAACACGATATAATGAGTTTTGGTTATGTTCTGTAGATTCACAATGTATCTGTTTTCTGTGTCTTTTTGGGCTTTTCATGGCGAGAAAAGGCGTTTGGGGCAGTTTCAGCATGATTTACACATGGGAAAGCTGATTTACCTGTTTTCTTCAATTTGAAGCAATTTTTCCATAAAATATTGCTTATTCTTGTTAGAATTGAGTCGGAACATGATGTTTCAACACGATGTAATGAGTTTTGGTTATGTTCTGTAGATTCACAATGTATCTGTTTTCTGTGTCTTTTCGGGCTTTTCAAGGCGAGAAAAGGCGTTTGGGGCAGTTTCAGCATGATTTACACATGGGAAAGCTGATTTACCTGTTTTCTTCAATTTGAAGCAATTTTTCCACAAAATATTGCTTATTCTTGTTAGAATTGTGTCGGAACATGATATTTCAACACGATATAATGAGTTTTGGTTATGTTCTGTAGATTCACAATGTATCTGTTTTCTGTGTCTTTTTGGGCTTTTCAAGGCGAGAAAAAGCGTTTGGGGCAGTTTCAGCATGATTTACGCATGGGAAAGCTGATTTACCTCTCTTGTCCATTCAGAAGCATTTTTCCTTCAAAATATTGCTTATTCTTGTTAGAATTGTGTCGGAACATGATGTTTCAACACGATGTAATGAGTTTTGGTTATGTTCTGTAGATTCACAATGTATCTGTTTTCTGTGTCTTTTTGGGCTTTTCAAGGCGAGAAAAGGCGTTTGGGGCAGTTTCAGCATGATTTACACATGGGAAAGCTGATTTACCTCTCTTGTCCATTCAGAAGCATTTTTCCTTCAAAATATTGCTTATTCTTGTTAGAATTGAGTCGAAACATGATGTTTCAACACGATATAATGAGTTTTGGTTATGTTCTGTAGATTCACAATGTATCTGTTTTCTGTGTCTTTTGGGGCTTTTCAAGGCGAGAAAAGGCGTTTGGGGCAGTTTCAGCATGATTTACACATGGGAAAGCTGATTTACCTCTCTTGTCCATTCAGAAGCATTTTTTCTTCAAAATATTGCTTATTCTTGTTAGAATTGTGTCGGAACATGATGTTTCAACACGATATAATGAGTTTTGGTTATGTTCTGTAGATTCACAATGTATCTGTTTTCTGTGTCTTTTTGGGCTTTTCAAGGCGAGAAAAGGCGTTTGGGGCAGTTTCAGCATGATTTACACATGGGAAAGCTGATTTACCTCTCTTGTCCATTCAGAAGCATTTTTTCTTCAAAATATTGCTTATTCTTGTTAGAATTGAGTCGAAACATGATGTTTCAACACGATATAATGAGTTTTGGTTATGTTCTGTAGATTCACAATGTATCTGTTTTCTGTGTCTTTTTGGGCTTTTCAAGGCGAGAAAAGGCGTTTGGGGCAGTTTCAGCATGATTTACACATGGGAAAGCTGATTTACCTGTATTCTTCATTTTGGAGCATTTTTCCCACAAAATATTGCTTATTCTTGTTAGATTTGAGTGGAAACATCATGATTCAACACGATATAATGAGTTTTGGGTATGTTCTGTAGATTCACAATGTATCTGTTTTCTATGTCTTTTTGGGCTTTTCAGGGCGAGAAAAGGCGTTTGGTGCATTTTCAGGATGATTTACACATGGGAAAGGTGATTTGCTTCTATTGTACATTCAGAAGCATTTTTTCCACAAAATATTGCTTATTCTTGTTAGAATTGAGTCGGAACATGATGTTTCAACACGATATAATGAGTTTTGGTTATGTTCTGTAGATTCACAATGTATCTGTTTTCTGTGTCTTTTTGGGCTTTTCAAGGCGAGAAAAGGCGTTTGGGGCAGTTTCAGCATGATTTACGCATGGGAAAGCTGATTTACCAGTTTTCTTCAATTTGAAGCAATTTTTCCACAAAATATTGCTTATTCTTGTTAGAATTGAGTCGAAACATGATGTTTCAACATGATATAATGTTTTTATTTACTCCCTAAAATTGACAAAAACCCGGCTGATTGGAGCAAACCTTACAAAATCCCCCCAGGTCGCCCTATAGTGTCTGATTGTAGCAGTGAGACCTATAGATCTGCGGAGTTTATTGATTATTATTTAAATCCTTTGTCTAAAAAACATGACAGCTACATTAAAGATACATATGATTTTATAGATAAAATTAAAAAACTAAATATTCCCACTAATTCTATATTGTTTACTATTGATGTGGATAGCTTATATACTAATATTGATATACAGGAAGGCATTCAAGCTGTCAGAAATATATTTTACAAATTTAGAGACATTAAAAGACCAGATAATGACCTGCTAAAATTACTGGAAATTAATTTGACCCGAAATGATTTTGAATTCGACAATAAATATTTTTTGCAAATCAAGGGCACAGCCATGGGCAAGAAATTTGCACCTGCATATGCAGATATCTTTATGGCGGAATGGGAGACAACTGCTTTGGGGAAATGTCCCAAGAGACTCCTCCACTATTATAGATACTTAGATGACATTTGGGGAATTTGGACACACTCGGAAACAGACTTTAACACATTTCTCAATATTCTGAACAACCATAACCCATCTATTACATTAAAAGCCACTATAAATCATTAACACAGTTAATTTTTTAGACACAACCACATTCAAAGGACCAAATTTCACACAACACAATTCGTTAGACATTAAAGTTTACTTCAAGAACACTGATACACATGCTCTTTTACACAAAAACAACTTTCACCCCAAACACACTTTTGCAGGCCTCATTAAATCTCAATTATTGATGTTTTACAGGATCTGCACCCAGGAGCAGGATTTCAAACTGGCCACAAAAGCGCTGTTTTCTGCTTTGTCCACTAGGGGGTACTCCAGGACCTTCCTTAGGAGCAGCCTCAGGTCCTTCCTACAGCAGAAGCCCATTTTGGCTGCAACAGCCCTCCCATGTGTCCTTACTTATTCTCCCTCTACAGTTAAATTGGTCAAACAAATTAAAAATCATTTTGAAGATATTATGAATTTGTATAGACCTGGAATTGACCTCAGGATTATCGCGGCCTACAGGAAAAACAGAAATCTTAAAGATTATTTAATAAGGTCAAAGGTCATGTCCTGTACAAGACTCAATCCTGGCCCCCAATCCAGCAATTTTTTCAGACAAATACAGTGGATACAAGAACCACAGACCCAGAGAGTGTTTCATATATCCACATCAGGAAGTATTCACTCCAAAAACTGTGTTTATATTATTATTTGCAAACTGTGTGGCATCAGATATGTGGGAGAGACCAGCTTAAAATTACAAACGCGATTCACATGTCACAAATACAATATTATTCGTAAAGAATACTGACCGACATGCGGTCCAGCATTTCATCCTCCACGGTTGGGATGCTGTACAGGCTTCTGTCCTTGAGTCCAATCCACACTGGTCCACGGCTCAGAGGAGAAGGGCAGAAAGAAATTGGATCTATCAACTAGGGACTACATTCCCACAGGGACTCAATGAGAGAATTTATTTTCAGCCCTAGGCCCTACAACCAACCTCACTCACAGCCTTACTTACCTTAGTCCTTATTCTTTGATCTCTTATCCTAACCCCACCCACAGACTTATTCTAACCCCAACCCTTTTGACCCTTGACTTTAACCTCACCCATAGCCTTTTCCTAACCCTAATCCTTAACCTCTGTCCCCTAACCTTAACCTCACCTAGATTTCTTTCCTAAACCTAACCCCTTGAACTCTGACCTCATTTGGTACCCTATCCTAACCTTAACCCTTGACCTTTTCACCCAGAGCCCTTAACCTAACCATGCCTATTTAACCACATCTAGCCCCCCCCCCCCTTCCCCTCCCCCTTGGGATAGCAGGACCTGCCCACCTTGGGGATGCTGGAAGGTGTGTGCATGGAACACGCCATCCCCATCCCTTCCCTTCCCTAACCCAGCCAGTACCTCCAGCTCCCCTACCGGGTGGTCCTCAGTCTTCCCCCCCCCTTCTGTGCTCTGACATGTTTGATGCCCACTGGTATGGATTGTTTCTTTCATATTTCATATATAATATATTATTCACATTTGTGGAGTACTTATTAGCTAGGATCTTTGTACTTGTATAATACCATGATCTCATACATCTTCCTTCTGTACTCTGGGAAAAATCCCCCCTGTTATTACACAGTCTCAGAGAGTCATTGTACATAGTTTTGCTAATAAGTGGATTTTACGTGTAAATCTTTTCCTTTTTTTCACACTACGTTCTTCATCTTATATGATGTTCCATGCCCATGTTTCATTTCCTAAAGGTTTGTGGATTCTGTGTTGTATTTAGAGGTCTTTATCTATGTTGGAATATTTCATGGCTCTTGATTACTGTTCTATACTGGAATTTATGGATCTAGTTCTCTTATATGATGTATTTATTCATGTTTGGAAATGCGTGTGACGTCACTTACCATTGTTTTCATCACCACAATGTAATACCGGAGACCACCTGAGGTTGGCGCTCCATCTTCCTCCATCAGCATGTCCGGGTGACCCCAGTGACCTACTGGGTGTCTCTCTCAGTGGTCAATTTCAAATTTTTAGCGCGCTCGCCGCTCTTGACCCTTTCACTCCTATTCGGCTCACTCACCCGAGACACTTGCCAGGAGTAACGGAGTCGCTTTTCTCCACGATTTTCAGACAACCTCGCCTGAAGAAGGTACTTTATGTACCGAAACGTCGCGACTATAGCTTGTTTTGCATACAATTGTGTTCTTCAATAAATACCGAGTGTCAGTAGAAGAAGTTGTCTTTTCTATTACACTGTGTGTATTCATTTAGCCTTTTACGCCACAACTTGGCACCTCTTTTAGTTACATTTTCCTTTATTTTTCTATTATTCATCACTTTTTTGCCGCATCCGCGGACACCCTCATTTTTTACGATGGTCTACTACGACGAGGAAGAAGACGGTTGGACCCGAGTTAGCTACCGCCGAGACCGACAGCGACGGCGGCGGCCTTCTCCACCGCAACACACCGCCCGGAGGACTCCGAGAGCAGACTCCTATCCCTCTCGACACCGACAGCCTCCCACAATGAGGCACTCCCCATGCCTCCGTCACCAGAGGGAACCGACGACCCGACCAGGCCTACGCGGCAGGTACGGCCTATATCCCCGCCAACAGGAGCTACCAACAGCCCCGACCATACCACCCTGCACGCGCGGCCTACACCCGCGGCACCGGAGCTTATCGACGGCCCGACAACAATTATCCAGCTCGCGGAATGAACACCGCTACCACCGCAGCTAACTGCTGGAACCGCCGGGATTTCCCAGCGCCTCATAACAGACGACCGGATGCAGGCAATGTCAACTGACGGGGGAACCGACAGCCTCGCCGACTACTTACCCGTGAGGCACATATTGCCACTAACTCTCAGCCTCAGAAGAGGGTCATGTCACAAGACCCAGACTTTACAGATAAGGTCCGGATCATTCATAGAATTATTAAATCCGCTCATCACCTTAAGAATGTTTCGGGGACTGATCCACCCTCTATTATTAAGAAGACTACACACAATTTGGCTCAGTTTATAAAACCGGCATCCCCGACTGACACCACACAAACACTGCTGGAGGGAAACGCCAGAAATTGGGAGCATACGGCTGTAATGATCCTCCGTCAACATTACGAGGACAGTATGGACATGTACATTCAGGAGCTGGCGAAGTTTCCTGATCCTGACTGGAAGGGCCCCTTCCAGATTGCAACGTCCTGGGCCCAGAGAGTAACCTAGGACGCAGGCTTAGACAGGATACTCTCCAGGAAACACAGACGTTTCTGGCGGCTAATCTCACCCGCCCGCGGAGACTCCACAGACAGCGCACCCGACCGGCAGGCCGGGGATATCCCCCGACCAGTGACGTCATCCCGAGTCACCACCATTCAGGCGCAGGTGCACACAGGCGAAGCCCCGCCCCACAAGGGAATTCCAGCCTGCCTCCTCCACTCCCCCGAGCCACAACCACCTCTGTGGCTACGATGACGGATCAGAGGGGAGGTGACTGGTCCCCACTACGACAGAGGATCCTGAACCTCCTCCTCCCGTGCTCTTCTCCTCTCTCCCTCCCACCTGCTGCTCCCATCCTCTCCGGCCCCCCTTCCCTCCTCCTCCTCTCCCACCCCGGTCTTCCCCCTTTCGTCCTCCTCCTCCTCCTCTTCCCTCTTCTCCTCTCCTCCTCCCCTCTATCTCTCCTCCTCCTCCGGCCTCCCCCCCTCCCCCCCCCTCCCCCTCCCATCCCCTCTATCCTGTTCTCCCAGCTAAACACCATCCGGCCCCCAGACCTCCAGAGCACAGGGAGCAGGTGAAAACGACGTGAGAGCTGGGCCTCCTCCTCCCTCCCTCCCTCCCTCCTCCTCGTCTACACAACCCCTGTGTGACCTTGGACGACTTGTTGATCGAGGAGCTGTCACAGGAGCTTTTAGAGGAGGCCAGATCCAACCCTGGCACCAGCAGGCTCAGCTCACGTTCTGAGTCCCCAGCCCTCTCCCCCAGGCTGACCCCCATAGGTTTTGTGGGTCCATCCGGGCCCTCACTCCCCATTGCCCGCCGGCGGGGACAGGAGAATCAGGCCACCACCAACCCCTCTCCTGCAACAACCCCACAGACATCTACATCACTCACACCCACACGCAGACCCACCAGGCATGTTAACACTGTTAACAAACTCAAAAACTGGGGTCTGTGTGTGAGAAAAAAAGTCCTCATCATTGGTGACTCTAATGTATCCAGATTCCCTCCCTTCAGGAACGAGGACTTGCAGGTGGACAGCCACCCGGGAACCACCTTCCATCATGCAGGGTCCCTCCTCTCCAAGGCCGTCTGCACCACCAAGGTTGAGACCTTGATCCTTTCCTTTGGTCTCAACAACAGAAACCAAAAGACCCAGGACACCCCTATTAAACAGCTGCAGAGGGCGCTGAGGGTGGCCAAAAACAAATTCCCGGACGCTACAATCTTGGTCCCTCAGGTGAACTTTTCCACCACACTTCCACATAAAGACCAACGCAACCTGCAAGCCCTGAACAACTATATCACCGCCAACTGTGATTTCATCCCACAACTGCCCAGCAAGGATTTTCAGGTAGAGGCAGATAGAGTGCATTGGTCTCACCACACAGCTACTAAGATGTTTACCCACTGGATGAACAGGTTAAACTAGGAATCCCCGAGAGCCTCTTTTTCCAGGAGGGGTTTAAAAATGTTATGGTCTTATCTGAAAAAGTTAAAAGTCTGAAGGTGGACTGGAGGCTCCCAATTTTCTGCATTACTACCTAGCTAATCAGTTACAATACCTTATCAAGTGGATCCATCCACAGGAAGAATATAACTCCTGGATGGAACCAGAACAGTTAGACTGCAGCCATATTAAACTCGCTGATCTACCCTTTATCACCTCTATTCTTAAAAATCATTCCTGCTTCAAGAATCCCTTGATCGCCTCCACACTGTCTGCATGGTGGAGAGCCCTTGAAATCACAGGTTCACCACTTCAACCCAGTATACTCTCACCAATCTGGTACAACCCAGACTTTGTAAACAATAAAACCCCTCTCTATCTCAGTACATGGGCAGAGAAGGGGTCACCCATCTCCATCACCTCCTCCAAGATAACATATTTATGACATACACAGACTTATTCCAAACCTTTGGAATAAGGAATGGAAATTTTCTCCAATACCTGCAGGTAAAGAAAACAATTACAAAGACAATCCCAACACTTCAGTCCACCTCTCAGCCACCTGATTTACAGCCACCTGAATTTATCAAATACATGTTGCCCAAAAATAAGAAAAACCTCTCAGAAATGTATAGTTTCCTCTCAAAGACAGACTCTATACATTTACCAATCCCAAAATGAGAGAAAGACTTATCCATGCCCTTAGACCATGATTTTTGGACTCAGATCTGTGGAAACACATTTAGCATGACAAAAAATACTAACCTACAACTGATCCAATTTAAGGTTCTCCACAGAGCACACGTAACGGTATAAAATGTATAAAATGGGTTTCTCACAGTCTGACTTGTGCACCCAATGCACTCAAAAACTACTGATACTTATTTTCATGCACTGTGGCTATGTTCTCCTGTATTTCAATTCTGGGCAACAGTAACACAGAAACTCTCTTCTATTTTGGACTGCAGGATCCCACAATCTCCAAACTTATGCTTAATTGGCGATTTTACTGCAGCGACAGTACCAGTCATTCACCTCCAACCCACGCTTGCAGCTCTCGCCATCGCTAAGAAGACCATCTTGGTTAATTGGAAGGATAAGAGAGCAATCAACATTACCCATTGGCTAAACCTCCTCTTTGAGCATATGGGTGCTCTGGCCCGCACGTGCTCAGGCATTCGCCTGGGCCTGCATATCACCACTGGAGTTCCAAGCTCAGCTTGCTCGATCCTCGATCCGGGTCCGACGCGTTCCTGGGCTGTGATGGGGCCAAGCCGGACGGGGGCTTGCTCCGTTCCCAGCGGAGCTTGTCTCCTCGTGCTGGGGGGGTGGTGGGGCGGATCAGTGTTACGGTGGGTCGGGGGGGGCCTCCCCTCGCACACAAGGGGGCATCCCGGGGCTTGGGGGGGAGCGATCTGGGTCCGCCGGTAGGGGGATTGTTTGCCGGACAGCGCTGGCTTGCGCATCTGGCTCCCGGCTGGTGGAGTGCGTATCGATCCTTTTCGGCTGTGCTGGTTGGTCGCTGCATCTCTGATTCTGCATGGCTGCTGGGGCTCTGCTCTGAGGCTGCAGCTTTCAGTGTCATCGTGTTGGTGGGGCCTGCTGGTTTGTGTGGGATCTCCCTGGCCCCTGGCCTCTTGATCCTGGGGGCCCAGTGCTTCAGGAGCTATGCCCATCTCTTCTACTCCCCTCGCGGCTCTGTTCCCATGGGCCGGGTCCACACCAGACTGCCTCTTAATGTGCACTTCACATATCTTGCACCTCACTATACATAGTCACATTTAGGCACATATAGGGACTCAACACATAGGGCTTTGAAGACAGGTGGGGGTGAGGACGGTGGGAGATTTGGTGGTGCGAATTGCAGTGCTCCAGGGCACTGTAGTCTCCCCCTCTCCCACCCACTTGCCCCCCCCTGCTCTTCAATTTTAATACAGTAAACACACTCACGCTTTTGGGGGGGTGGGGTGGTCGGGGGTGGGTGGGCCCTCGTGTTGCTGGCCCCTTGGACCTGTCCTGGCCTCCTGGGAGGTGGTGGTTTCTGTCTCCTCCTGGTCGTTGGATCTGCGTGGTTCTCGGTGGCCCGGGTGGCTCTCTGGGTTTGGCATCGTCGATGCTCCCACTTCCCCGGGTTGTTGTGGACACCTGGCCGATCTGGCCATGAGGGGTCGTGGTAGACGCTCTGGGCTTCGGTGTTCTACACACATGCATGTTTTATCCAGACCTTATTAACTCCTCCCGAGTCACATTGATGAGTACTGATGTGAACTGCTCATATGTGCCAAATCATTCGTCCGACTTCTCACTAAGGTCATATTTTCCCCACATACTTCTTTCATTTGTGTTCTCGGTAGCCTACTTATAGAGTAGGCCCCCGGTTAGGTCCTCCACTACTCTGGTGTTCAATACTGTTGGGTGTTGGGATGAAGGTGTTAGGAATGACACAGTAGCTTACACGTTTTTTTTATTCCAATAGCACTGCCTGACTGTAAACTTCCCTTTTTGTTTTGTCTTATCTCCCTGTCTGTCATTTATTTCCCCCTCTTATCACCCAGGTGTAGCACGTCCCTCTCTGGCTTATAACAGGAAATTCCAATAAATAAAGTAAGATTAGATTCCAGGGAGGGCCGGTGATGGTCACATACACGCACCAAATATTAATAGCTTTTGCTGCAAGACTAAAATATGCATAATCTCATAAAGGGTCGACACTCTTTTGTGGTGTTGAACAATGAGAACAATGCAGACAAAGTGAAAAAAAAAAAAAAAAAAATGAAAAAGTTAAATTGACCATCCCACAACTGTCTGTGCTTAACAGAGGGCTTAATTTTATTTCTACCAGGGGCAGCAATAAGAATATTGTACTTCAGTCCAGATTAGACCTTCAAAATTACCATAGAGGACTGAAATTATGGGCTTATTATGAAAATGAGGAGAACAAGGAAAACTACCATTCACCCCCAAATCTAATTGGACTCCCCTGAAGTTAGCTTGCCTCCCTACATCCAACAACTGACTAAATTGGATCTAGACTATTTTAATAACTCTTTCCAAGCCCCCAGGATCAAATCCAATTTGTCCCAGGAAGAAAATTCAGCCCTCAAGGAATTGATGGATAATAAAAATATAATAATAAAACCAGCAGACAAGGGCAGTGTAGTAGTTGTGATGGACCTGGAACAATACCTGTGGGAGGGATTCAGGCAGCTACAGGATAAGAGGTACTACTCTGAGCTGCCCAAACCTATTTATATGGAAACTCTATCCCAAATTAAAACCACCTTCTACAGATTATATGACAGGAAATATATCAATGCCAAACAGAGAAATTATTTGATTGGAGAATCAGAACCCAGGCCTAGACAGTTTTGGTTATGTTCTGTACATTCACAATGTATCTGTTTTCTGTGTCTTTTCAGGCTTTTCAAGGCAAGAAAAGGCGTTTGGGGCAGTTTCAGCATGATTTACACATGGGAAAGCTGATTTACCTCCCTTGTCCATTCAGAAGCATTTTTTCTTCAAAATATTGCTTATTCTTGTTAGAATTGAGTCGGAACATGATGTTTCAACACAATATAATGAGTTTTGGTTATGTTCTGTAGATTCACAATGTAACTGTTTTCTGTGTCTTTTTGGGCTTTTCAAGGCGAGAAAAGGCGTTTGGGCAGTTTCGGCATGATTTACGCATGGGAAAGCTGATTTACCTCTCTTGTCCATTCAGAAGCATTTTTTCCACAAAATATTGCTTATTCTTGTTAGATTTGAGTAGAAAGATCATGATTCAGCACGATATAATGAGTTTTGGTTATGTTCTGTAGATTCACAATGTAACTGTTTTCTTGTTCTTTTTGGGCTTTTCAAGGCGAGAAAAGGCGTTTGGGGCAGTTTCAGCATGATTTACGCATGGGAAAGCTGATTTACCTCTAGTCTTCATTCAAAAGCATTTTTCCACAAAATATTGCTTATTCTTGTTAGAATTGAGTCGAAGCATGATGTTTCAACATGATATAATGAGTTTTGGTTATGTTCTGTAGATTAACAATGGATCTTTTTTCTGTGTTTTTTTTGGGCTTTTCAAGGCGAGAAAAGGCGTTTGGGGCAGTTTCAGCATGATTTACGCATGGGAAAGCTGATTTACCTCTAGTCTTCATTCAAAAGCATTTTTCCACAAAATATTGCTTATTCTTGTTAGAATTGAGTCGAAGCATGATGTTTCAACACGATATAATGAGTTTTGGTTATGTTCTGTAGATTAACAATGGATCTTTTTTCTGTGTTTTTTTGGGCTTTTCAAGGCGAGAAAAGGCGTTTGGGGCAGTTTCAGCATGATTTACGCATGGGAAAGCTGATTTACCTCTCTTGTCCATTCAGAAGCATTTTTTCTACAAAATATTGCTTATTCTTGTTAGAATTGAGTCGGAACATGATGTTTCAACACGATATAATGAGTTTTGGTTATGTTCTGTAGATTCACAATGTATCTGTTTTCTGTCTTTTTGGGCTTTTCAAGGCGAGGAAAGGCATTTGGGGCATTTTCAGGATGATTTAAGCACAGGAAAGCTACAGAACATAACCAAAACTCATTATATCCTGTTGAATCATGATGTTTCTACTTAAATCTAATAAGAATAAGCAATAATCTGTTAAAAAAAATGCATCTGAATGGACAATAAAGGTAAATCAGCTTTCCCATGCGTGAATCATGCTGAAACTGCCCCAAACGCCTTTTCTCGCCTTGAAAAGCCCAAAAAGACACAGAAAACAGATACATTGTGAATCAACAGAACATAACCAAAAATCATTATATCGTGTTGAAACATCATGTTTCGAATCAATTCTAATAAGAATAAGCAATAATTTGTGAAAAAAAATGCTTCTGAATGGACAATAAGGGTAAATCAGCTTTCCCATGCGTGAATCATGCTGAAAATGCCCCAAACGCCTTTTCTCGTCTTGAAAAGCCCAAAAAGACATAGAAAACAGATACATTGTGAATCTACAGAACATAACCAAAACTCATTATATCGTGTTGATTCACGATGTTTCTACTCAAGTCTAACAACAAAAAGCAATATTTTGTGGAAAAATGCTCCAAAATGAATAATACAGGTAAATATTGCTTATTCTTGTTAGAATTGAGTCGAAACATGATGTTTCAACACGATATAATGAGTTTTGGTTATGTTCTGTGGATTCACAATGTATCTGTTTTCTGTGTCTTTTTGGGCTTTTCAAGGCGAGAAAAGGTGTTTGGGGCAGTTTCAGCATGATTTACGCATGGGAAAGCTGATTTACCTGTTTTCTTCAATTTGAAGCGATTTTTCCACAAAATATTGCTTATTCTTGTTAGAATTGAGTCGGAACATGATGTTTCAACACAATATAATGAGTTTTGGTTATGTTCTGTAGATTCACAATGTATCTGTTTTCTGTGTCTTTTTGGGCTTTTCAAGGCGAGAAAAGGCGTTTGGGGCAGTTTCAGCATGATTTACGCATGGGAAAGCTGATTTACCTCTCTTGTCCATTCACAAGCATTTTTTCTTCAAAATATTGCTTATTCTTGTTAGAATTGAGTCGGAACATGATGTTTCAACACGATATAATGAGTTTTGGTTATGTTCTGTAGATTCACAATGTATCTGTTTTCTGTGTCTTTTTGGGCTTTTCAAGGCGAGAAAAGGCGTTTGGGGCAGTTTCAGCATGATTTACGCATGGGAAAGCTGATTTACCTCTCTTGTCCATTCAGAAGCATTTTTTCTTCAAAATATTGCTTATTCTTGTTAGAATTGAGTCGGAACATGATGTTTCAACACGATATAATGAGTTTTGGTTATGTTCTGTAGATTCACAATGTATCTGTTTTCTGTGTCTTTTTGGGCTTTTCAAGGCGAGAAAAGGCGTTTGGGGCAGTTTCAGCATGATTTACGCATGGGAAAGCTGATTTACCTCTCTTGTCCATTCACAAGCATTTTTTCTTCAAAATATTGCTTATTCTTGTGAGAATTGAGTGGAAACATGATGTTTCAACACGATATAATGAGTTTTGGTTATGTTCTGTAGATTCACAATGTATCTGTTTTCTGTGTCTTTTTGGGCTTTTCAAGGCGAGAAAAGGCGTTTGGGGCAGTTTCAGCATGATTTACACATGGGAAAGCTGATTTACCTCTCTTGTCCATTCAGAAGCATTTTTTCTTCAAAATATTGCTTATTCTTGTTAGAATTGAGTCGGAACATGATGTTTCAACACGATATAATGAGTTTTGGTTATGTTCTGTAGATTCACAATGTATCTGTTTTCTGTGTCTCTTTGGGCTTTTCAAGGCGAGAAAAGGCGTTTGGGGCAGTTTCAGCATGATTTACGCATGGGAAAGCTGATTTACCCCTCTTGTCCATTCAGAATGATTTTTTCTTCAAAATATTGCTTATTCTTGTTAGAATTGAGTCGGAACATGATGTTTCAACACGATATAATGAGTTTTGGTTATGTTCTGTAGATTCACAATGTATCTGTTTTCTGTGTCTTTTTGGGCTTTTCAATGCGAGAAAAGGCGTTTGGGGCAGTTTCAGCATGATTTACACATGGGAAAGCTGATTTACCTGTTTTCACCCAGGAGCCTCCATGGTTGATTGAAGAAGTAACATTTATTGAAGATTCTGATATATCAGGAGGAATATGAACTTTGTCGTGGACAACCGTACAGCTGCCAGAGTCCGCTGATATTCCTACCTTCCCCTATGGTGCTCAGCCTTATAAACTAACACCCAGTTAAGAACAAGTATATTACCTTACAGTACTCTTGAGTAGCGTTACAGTCAGGGCATGCTCATTCTAAGCTCTGAACTAACAGTGGCGCCTGTTGTCTTGCTGACGCTCAGCCATTGGCCTTATCAAAGGGCCAACGCTGACAGACTCCTCTGACCTTGGTTACCTAGTCAACTTAGAGATAACTAGCCATCTGTTTTCCTTGAGACACTGTGCTTCAACCCTGCATTCTGGAGAGACAGTTTAAGGATTTACTGCTGTAAAAAAAGGACACTAGCTCACCCTAGGAACTCCTAAATTTAGAAAAAATCCATAACAATCACCTTTTATTGATCATAAGATCAATACCAAGCACAGAATTTTACATTTTTTTTTTAATTTTCTGACAACCGTCAAAGGGGGAAGGTAAAGCAGACCTTACTCGAGCATTACAGGAATATTACTGTGATGAAACATTAACACATCTCAAAACACATATAAGTAACATCAAATCATAAATTGACCCTTTAGCCATCCAGTAACATGAATCAAGTAAAAAATGGATACCCTTAAAAAACACAAACTGTCAATTTAAAACAGCACCTGTTAATAATATAAATGGAAATCACTTCAGTCAAAAGAGAGCAGCAGCATGAGCATTACGTTAAGAAACCGCCGAATGCCTTCATGCTGTTCACGAAAGAGCAGAGGCCAAAACTGAAGACCAAAGTGGACAGCAAAGGCACGGCAGGACTACATGCCATCCTGGGACAGATGTGGAGGTCCTTGTCCGCTGAAGAACAGGCCATATACTACAAGCTGGCAGAAGAAGAAAAAGAGCTGCACTCGCAGCAACACCCTGGCTGGTCGGCCAGCTTTAACTATGTATGTACGCTCTCCAGACATATAAGTCATGAAAGAAAATCACTGAAAAGAATGGTGTTTTAAGTTTGTTGTTTTTGTGTAGGGCACAAAGAAAAACATCAAGACGGACAAGAGAAAGGCCTCAAAAATGACCGAAGGTGAGGCAATATTTCTGTGGATCACAGCGTGTTTTCATGTGAGATGGGATGAAAAGTGGATTAAACTGGATATACACAGTTGATCAAATTACATAGAATAAGAAGCAGCATCTTTTACCATGTTTTAAAAAAATCTCAGTGCATTAATCAGTGTTTTTGTTTGTTTGTATCACAGCATCTGCATCTACCTCCACAGAGGTAGAGCCACGAGTGACCAAGCCACGAGTGACCAACTACACCACCTCAAACACTGGACTGACGGAGGCTCTTCACCATCAAACATACGTGATGGAGTCGCTGCCCTCCACCTTAAGCACAGATGTGACAGAGGCTCTTCACCATCAAATGTATACGATGGAGTCGCTGCCCTCCACCCTAAGCACAGGTGTTTTGCATCTGGGTACATGTTCATGAGTCTACTCATGGGGTAGCTCATCTTCACACTGTCTTCATCTGTATTGATGAAAATGACTTGCCGGGTGCATTTTTTCAGAGGCAGGCTGCAAGTGCGTGCAACGGACTCCTGAGCACTTACCTCTCGATGTTTGGAATAAGCCTGCATGATTTTCTTCATCTCGTCAGTTTGCTTGACGTTAGACTTCTTGACCTCATTATTGACAGAGTTGAGGAATTCCGTCATTTCATGCTCAGGCTTGGACACATAAGACATCATGTACATGATGCAGCTGAAATCATCAAGTACATATTGGATGTCCATGTGAGCATTCCATGCTCGCAGCAGGTCTGGGTTGTAACCATTAACCCAGCAGTCCTATGGATGACGCCTCATGACCACGACCATGCCAGAAGTAAGGTCATTGACATGGCAGCTGAAAAGGTCAAGAAAAATGTCGGCTTGCCCAATTGTCTGACCATTGCATGGAGGTCACGCAGGGTTTTCTCCCAGTAGGCTGGAGTCCTTCTCAAGGGTTGCATGAAGCGAGTTACCTCCTTGTTATTTATCAGTTGTTCCACCTCAACCTTATCTTGGAGCATCCGATTGGAAATACTTCGTCCATCTTTGGTTTGGGCTTTCCCTTTCCTGGACTGAATAGACATGCTGTTGGTAGCCAAGTGTGTTTCAGTGACAAACTGGGCAAAGAACAGGTACGACTGGTCCTTGGCAAACCTGTTATCCACCGAGAAGAGTCTTGTGTTAAAATACAAACTCGGGGACAATTTAACCTGTCTAGCTTCATCCAAGGTGTTTTCTCCAGTGGTTAGCTCAAACCGAAAGACCAAGGCTTCAAGTCTTGGCACAGCAAAGAAGCTAACAGGCTTATTACCTTGGGCGGGGGCGATAATAAATACCCCAACCCCATAGGGATTGTGCAATGTCAGGAGGCTGCATACAGGTATCCAGGACCAGTCCAGGCCTCAGTGCTTGCTGTTCTTCACCCACATGGTTGGCCTGCTGTTCAATCACTGCACCTATATCAGCATCCTCAGAATGCAGCGGTTCCCCATCTCAAGCTGGCTGATTGTCCTGCGTTGCCGACTCATTTATGATTACATCTCTGTAATCTGGATGGGTCTCCTTCAGCTTTGCCAGTGCTGCCAGTACATTTGTCATGTTGACAGTGTAAAAGTGTTGATACCCCTTGTATCTGATGCGCCTCTTCAGCTTGACCTGTAAAAGGTGGGCTCCAGTGCTTGGGCGCGGGAGAGCATTAACAGTTGCCTCCATTTCAGAGGGTACACATACCACAGCACCATGTACGACTCTTTGCTGTCCTTTGGGCGACGCAACAATCTTAGCAAAGGTATGATCTTTGCGATCAACTGCAGCTCAAGCACATTTAACTCAGCCAGCTCTGGAGGAATGGATGACAGATAAAGACAATTTGCAGCAGCAATCGCTGGCATCCGTCCTCTGCTCAGGTGGCTGTCACACGTGTGACAGATCCACTCCTGCATCCTCTCTTGAGGTACAGAACATGGAGCTTTGCAGTCAGCATCACAAATGTGCACATACATGCGTGTCAAGCACTCAGCCACCATCTGGAGGTTTTTGGTGTATCTGCATCTGTTACACTGCTTGACTTGATTTGGGAACAGTGTTCTGTGACAAACTGTGCAGATATAAGTAGGCCCACATCGAATCCGCCTTTGAAAGTAAAGTATTGTTGCTTTCATTTCCGCACTGACCCAAGGCTGTGGGCTTTTCTGGCGGGAGCTCTTTGGGAGATGACTTTTCCTTTTGCTTTCAGCACATCTCCTAATATGCCGCAGTCTGAAATCTGCATCGTGGTGATACTTGGCTTGAATTCTGTCCTTGCATTTCTTCAGAATGTTGGGATCTGTCCAATATATATTCTTTGCACGTGTTTTCATTTCATGCTGGACTGATGGATCAGTCCTGTATCTTTGATTTGCAAACTGTATTTTTCTGCTTTTGAAACCAGGATCAGCCCTGTATCTTGTCTGCGCAAACATCTTTTGTTTGTGTCGGAAGGCAGGATCGGCCCTGTACTTGTCCTGTACAAACATCCTTTGTTTGTTTTGGAAGGTAGGATCGGTCCTGTATCTTGTCTGCATAAACATCCTATGTTTACTGCAGAGGGCAGACTTAGCACTGTACCTGTCCTGCACAAACTTCTTCTGTTTGTTTTTGAAGGCAAGATCAGTTTTGTACTTGTTGCTGAAGTTTTTGTTTGTTTTGAAAAGCAGGGTCGTTCTTGTATCTTTTAGTGATGTAGGTCTTTTTATGAGCAGCGATGTTTGATCACATCCAGGGTTTCTGACCTACTTGTTGTGTTCTTTTCATTCGCATGCAGATCCACATTTTTCCTTCTTCTGGCTGTGCGCCGCTTGTGTTTCTCCACTTTGCAATCAGCCAAGGCAGAACTGTCTTTTTCAAGGGGCTTCATGGTGGGTTCCATGACGGCACAACCAATGTCATAGTTGGTTGTGGTACTTGCTGGAGAGACACCAGAGATCCTGGTGTCTCTCATAGAGAAGCACTGTGTCTTCTGGTCAATGCAGTAATAATGCAGTAAACTTTTAATGGACCCCTTATTAGCAGAGATAGTTTACATTTGTCTGTGCGTGTGCAGTGGACAATTGTTATAACCAATATCAATAATAATTACAAGGGCCAGTCTTGTGATCCAAAAGAATGACGACAGCGGGGGTCGCCTCCACCTCAAGAGAAATCATGATAATTAACTGATTAGAAAATTTCAATAAGATGTTTTTATGTCCACTATCTCTGTAAGGCAACAGTGAGTAGAAATGAATTGACTAACTTTCAATTAATTTGAGATCCTTCCTTTAATAATAAGAAGTAATAATAATGACACACACCTGACATTTCTCCTGTCTCTTCCTGGTGCCAGCACCTCTTGGGTCACGGTCCACAGCAGATTTCTGATGTATGGAAAAGGAAAGCAAAGAAAAAAAATTTCAACCAAGAGTTCTTCTGTGATTTTAGTTTTGATTAATTAAGCTATGTGAGACATTTGGTGTGTTCAATTTTTCAAATTACCTTCTTGACCTCAGCACCTCTCGGTTCATGGTCCACAGCAGATTTCTGATGTATTGAAAAGCAAAGCAAAGAAAAACATTCAAGCCAAAGTTCTTCTATGATTAGCTTTGATTAGTTAAGACATGTAAGACATTTGGTGTCTTCAGTTTTTCAAATTACCTTCTTGCCCTTGGCACCTCTCGGGTCACGGTCCACAGCAGATTTCTAATGTATGAAAAAGCAAAGCAAAAAAAAAAGAATTCAAGCAAGAGTTTTTCTACAATTTTAGCTTTAATTAATTAAGACATGTAAAATGTTTAGTGTCTTCAGTATTTTAAAATACCTTCTTGCCCTTGGGAACAGGTGACTGCTCCACACCGCCAGGTGCTGAAGCAGTCGCATTCAGGGCATCCAGAATGCCAGGGCTGATCCACACAGGATTTACAGGGATGGAACCAAGCAGGTCTCCCTGCTAAACAAAGTGCAAATCATTATTGAACACACATACAGAATTCCTGAAATTCAATATTTATTTTGATTTAATTGATACTCTGATATTATGTCACAACTGACCTGCTGGTGAACCATGGCCCTGCTTTGATCCGGGGTGGTCTGGCGTGGCAGCTTAGTCTGTAACGACGACATAAATTTTCGGAACAATCTGTTACATGAAACTGTGTCAACAAAATACAACAAAGTGATCCAAAAACAGAGTGATTTATTACCTTCTGGCCAACAAGTGTCCAATGGAAAGGATTGGAAGGGCGTGGTGTGGTGACCTTGCCCTTCACAACCACTTTCTGGGAAAATGGCCTGGGAGGTGATGAGGGGCCGAGGAGAAACTGGCACTGGATGGACAGCAGCCCACAGCAACTGCACCAGGATCTCCATCCCCACAGCGTCACTCAGGTGCACCTGGCAGACATATATACAAGATTTATGTGTGCTCCAGCCATAATTAATTAAAGTGTACTTTTAAAGATACTGATACCAAAAATTTAACTTACCCCATCTGTACACCAGAGCTCCAGCTGTGTCAGCGGAAAGTGCTCGGTGATGAACACCTCAGAAAAAAGAAAAAAAAAAAGACATGAGCACTCTGAAAAAAATTGCATGTTAATACAAAATGTATAATACACATCATATTTGTTTTCCTCAACCAGAAACATTTCAGTCTATTATTATGTCTTTATTCTTACCTGCACGCGCTGCCACGCGGTTGAACTCCTGACGCAGGAGCTCTTGCTGGGCTTCCTCGATGGTCAGTCCAGCACAACCACCTGCAGAATTTTTTTTACATATTATAACTGTACCAAAATGGTTCACTGTAAAGGATGCACTGAAAAAAATTGAAAATCTTGCATTTCCCCAGCGGTTGCAGACAGAGGTCAGCAGCTTCTGGAAGTCAGCTGCAGCCTTACCGATGGTCCTGCTGGCAGTCAGGTCGTTGCCCGGGGCGATGATTTACTGTGTAATGTTTGTGTATAAAGCACAAAACCAAAGTACCTTCTTTCTTGGGGATGCTTGCGGGATGACCAGCTTGTGGCTCCGTCCGGTCACCTCAGAGGTTGGCCATCTCCTCACGTGGTGGCGGTAGCCCGTCCCATGGCCTTGGAAGAAACACAAAGAAAGGAAGAAAGTTAAAGTCAGAGATTAAACAATGTGAGAAACGTGACAATAATATTATTGTTAACTACGTACGTGCTTGGAAGTCCGTGGAAGGCCGAGGGCGTCCTTCCGGGCAGATCATGGGACCTGACATCTGCAGTAGGATCAGGGCTGGGTGATTAATCGAAAATGGACCCTCGATCTCAATTCAGGCACTCGTGCAATCTCATTTTTAATAAGATCGAATTACAGCGATTCCTCATGCCGCTGATATGTGCTACTCCGTACAGCAACCGGACACTGCACTCACTCATTAACTGCGTGTGCGCGTGTGGCCACTGAGCAGTAAGGGGGTTAGCATTAGCACCAGGCTAGCGACAAACAACCACGGTGTAGCAGCCGAAAAAGAAATGAGTGACAAGGAAATGGACGAAGAGGGCATTGAGGACAGTGACCTGACTGACCACAACAACAACGTTGACAGTGACGAAAATAGTGAGAGTACTACTACGACTACGAGGGAAGTTGTGTTTCTACCGAAAAAAGGAAAACATTCATCCAGCGTGTGGAAGTTCTTTGGGTTTGCTCCTGACGACGATTTGCAAAAACGAGTCATCTGTAAGCAATGTGATGGCCTCGTCAAGACCAAGACAGGTAACATATATACAAAGTATACAAAGGTATCTGTATACTTTGTCCAATTGAATTGATCTTATGTTTACATTATAACTTAATACCAAATTACCTTCAAGCTGCTGTCTCCTCTCCAGCCCTGTGTGAAACTGTCACTGAGTCTGAGGCTGAGCTTTGTTTGTGCACTGATAATAATGCAGTTACCTTAAATCTTAATTTCCCTCTTTATATTCATCAGCTCTAGTGGCTGACTGCAGTATTTAAGTTTTGATTCTACTGTACTTCATGTCAAGCGAGCACTTTGTGTTAAAGACAAGTTTACATTTATTTTTTTGTTATAGCAAAGCTGCAAGCTGTTGTTCAGCACTGAGTGTGACTCTGTGTTACTGTTATTCTATTTAGAAAGACTAAAAAAAATACATTTTTCATGGAAAAATGAAAATAGTGTGAGAATCGTAGATCTAGATTCTTGTGGAGAAAAATCGAGATTCACATTTTAGCAAGAATTGCCCAGCCCTAAGTAGGATGACATGAAAAATAACATTGGATGAAGTCATGTAAATTGTCAGACCAGATAAAATGAGGATTCAAAATGAGGAATTAACACCTCTGTCAAACAGTATAAAACGTTGCATGCAAATTTGTATTTTGTACAGCCTGTTTTAATACTCGTAATAGACTGAAAAAAAATTCTGTCACAGGTTATCAGTAGTTTATCAGTTAAGTTAAAATGATTTAAAAATATCATTTGTTTTAAAATTACCTGGACAGGCAAAGGGCAGGCCTGGAGCTTCACCACCTATCACAAACAGCACAAGTTAAGATTACTCAAACCTATAAATGTGTCACTCTCACTCACACACGGCACACACACACATGACACACATTCATATGTACCACATCCATATGCATACACACATCTGAAATCTGAAGCCATAAATAAAAGCCATACCTTCGTAGCAGGTGACTTGGGTGTCCAGGCTGTGGCAGGCACCGATGTCTGAAAAAATATGAGCAATCAAACACAATTACAAACATACACACAGCACTGAGAGAAACTGACATAATCTAAAACTGGATTAATGCATCAGTATTTTTCCTAATTTGATATAGTCTACTGGAATTCATAGTGTAGGTACCAGCTGAGTGACCGGGTCCACGGCCGGATCCACTGTCGTCCACCTCCTCTTGGCGGCCTCCGAGCGTCTCCCCCTCCGTGGCATCCTGGCAGGTCTGAAAGAAAAAGAAAAAACAGTTAGAAAAACTGGGTTATCTCCAGGGAAAGCAGAAACGGCATAAATTACTCACTTATCCGTTGAATCAATGTAATGTGGAATATGTCTTTAATGCGTGTGTGTGTGTGTGTGTGTGTGTGTGTGTGTGTTTTAAGTGTGTGTGAATGAAGCCAGTGAGGTGATCTGGAGATGGATGCAGGTGATGACAGCAGGTGATGACAGTAGGTGGCTCTCTCGCAGTGAATAGCTGTAAAAAGAAGCAAATTACAAATGGATTATGTTTTAATCTTGAATTGTGCAACCAATTTTGACAGGGACAAATAATGTGTTGTTTCTTAATTGCATTGTTCCAAAAGTTTGACCAAATCACAGTATAACTTGGATGCACACAGCTATGTATATATACATGCATATACACACACACACACACACACACACTTGAATTAATTGAAGCACAATCTCATCTTTCCTCTGTACATCAATGGAAAAACCACACCCTTTCCACTATTCAAAAATGTCACTAAGCAGACAAAACACCTCCAAAACTGCTCATATATCAGCTGATATTAAAAATTCACAATGAGTGAGACATGAGCAGCAGTCAAACCAGCATTAGCCACTAGAGACATTAAATACCCACTAGTGGGGGGAGACAGCAGGAGTGTGACTGCCTCATACCTCTCTCTCTCCCTTTTCCTCACAAAACCACAAAACCAAACAACAACCAGCCCAAACAAAACACTCATGACAAAGATCACACTCTGTGTGACCTTACACATGAGAAGACCATACCCTGACCATATCCTGAAAATCACACTAAGGAGACAAAACGCCCCATTTAAATCACCAAAGTCACCAAATATGCCTCTGAAGCCTAAGCAGTAATATTTACATGAACACTTCAAATGTTATAAGATCACAACATGCAAAAACTGACTATAAACCACAACAGCAGTAGAGAGAGAATAAATCAGCACCTCAACAGTGTCCAGAGAGGAAAGAAGAAAGGCTCACAAAAATCTTTGACATATCCAAGACTGGAATCAAACCAATGTCCCATCCCCTGCTCTTTATTGCATGGAAAATAATAATTGCTTTGTATTTTTATAATAAACATTTCAAAATGTAAACTGACATTAAATGTTGTAAATGATTGAATTCTGGATCATTTTGAGCAAGTTTGAAGTTGTTTGGGTTGAGGTCAACTTAGCAGCAACATTATGTGATCCATAATTCAATTTGGCCACATTCTGGTAAGAACATAAATGACTTTGTCACATGACAGCAAATCACCCAAATGGATATTTAATGAATGACAATAAACTACAGAACATGATTTAATACTCTTCAATTTTAGAATAATACTTTCTGGTATGCAGTTTTGTGAAGACAATGCAAATGTAATGAAATTACAATTACTAATCATAGACATTCATATTCTAACATAAGTAAGTGCTTTAAAATGACAGTAACTAGTATGAAATAATGTATTGCATTTTAAACTTTGTGTCACACTGTGAATGAGCCATTGTCAAAGTACTAAGCGCTTCTCCTTTTTATAACATTGTTTTTATAAAGATGTAAGAACACTCATGAATAACAAGTAATAACAAAGAATAACATGCAAGATTAACAATAAATTAAATAGCTCACGATGAATATAAATATCTTTATCTGTATATTATCACATACTTTTTGCCTTTTATTTTTCCCCCATGTTACGTCATAGAACACATTTACATTGTAGTTCGTAATTGAAAAGGTCAGTGACTCCTTATTATTTTCTCAAATAGTAAATTTCACACAACATGAATGTAAAGTAGCTGTAAAGTAGCTGCAATCAACAATGTACAGAGAAAACGTTACGCTTCATTTAATTGAAGCACAATCTGTTTTTGGCTTGTTTCCTCTACACATCAATGGAAAAACAACACCCTTTCCACCGTTTGAAAATCTCACTAAGCAGACACAACACCCCCAAAAATGTTAACATATCAGCAAATGTTAGAAATCCACAATGAGTGATTAACAGTCAAACCAGTATTAGCCATGTTCCCCAGCAGGTGTGTGGCATATGCTAATATTCACCTGTGCTAGTGCAGCTTAGCTTCTAGCTAACAGCTAAAGCTGCTAGTGAAAAAGTGAGACAGACAAGCATCGAAGCAAGGTGACCTTTTACCAGCAGCCTTTTTGACAAATCATTGCAGGGAGGAGACACTTATAATTTATAACATGCATGTAAAAAAACTAAATGAAATGGTACCATAATTATATTTTTTTAAATAATGAGGCTACATCAGTGTAGACCTTGAGATAAAATGACAAAATGGCTGCCGGTAAAAGTGCAAATGGAGTTAAGCTATGAGGTTGCTAGCTAGCTAACTGTGAGGATTAGCTGGTCTTTAGCTAAAAGTTGTTTGCTCTTAATAACATGATAGATTTGCTTTTTATTTTCCAGCTTCACACTGAGTGAAAGAGTGAACAAGACAACAGTTCTTACATAGTATGAGAAAAAATGCTCAGACTCTGACTAAGCTAGCTAACGTTAGCATTGGTGACCGTAGAAGCATTGCTAACATTAGCTCACAAAGTAGGAACAGAAATGCTGATTTGAGGCTCTAGCATGTATTGTGTGAAGTACACCAGTTACCACAACATTTCTATATTGACTTAAACCACTGAACCTGTGGGTTTTCAATCCATTTTTACAAGTTAATTAGTGTTAAGAGTTAGCTGGAGCAGAAGTGGCGTGATTGTGACGTGGTCATAGACTGTAAAAAGAATGGATGTAGCACCCGTGACATCACCCATTGGTTTGGGGGAGTCCTTTTTGTGCTGCTATCATGGACATTTGAACTGCGCCATCTTGGATTTCAGTGGGCGTGTACTTTCCATATTTGGAGGAGAGGCGGTTAACTTTACGGGTCAGCCGGCCGAGATCCCGCCCACTGAACTCAAGTTAACCGTGCTGAACTGAGCTAGCCTAAGGCTATTCAGCTAAGCTAGGCTAACAAGCAGCTACTGGCAGCAAAAACAGATCATAATGCTGCTGCTGTGTTTTAAAAATCACCCTTTCAGATTGAGAGGTTTTATGTGGAGCTGCAGGGTTTGGTGGTGTTGTGAGGGGGAAAATTCATTTGTACTATTTAACTGTGAAACGATCGTTTAACATGTTATTTACCGTGTTTCAACACTGCCTCCATCCACTAACGTTATCCAGCACAGCAGCCGCTTTCTGACAGAGCATCGCTGTCCATGCAACGTCGGACTTTTTAAACAGAACAATGATACGAAATTAGGTTGTATTCCCACACTAAACAGACTCAACATACTCTGGTCAATTATCTGTATCAGCAGGAACCATGAGTCGGAAATAAAGTCATGATAAACCTGCGGCAAAATATGCCGACACATACCAATAAGTGGCAGCATCCAGGTAAACTGTATTTTATACAGTCTGTGGGTAAAATAGTACTAGATATTTACACACCGAAAAAAATGCAACACAGGATCCTTTGACGGTCGATTAGTACAATCAACAGCACAACACGCCATCCATCCATTCATTATCTACCGCTTATCCTCACATAGGGTCGCGGGGGAGCTGGAGCCTATCCCAGCTGTGTTAGGGTGAAAGGTGTGGGACACCCTGGACAAGTCTCCAGTTCATCACAGGACACATAGAGACAGACAACCACTCACATGCATGTTTTTGGATGGTGGGAGGAAGCCGGAGTACCCGGAGAGAACCCACGCAAACACGGAGAGAACATGTAAACTCCACATGGGGAACCGGGTACCTTCTTGTTATGAGGCAACAGTGCTAACCACTGCACCACCATACACACGCCATATTGCCAGAAACAAACTGCACGAAAATAGGCAAACAAACACGGACACCGCAGTGCCTATTAACCACAGACCTCTGGGTGTAGCCTAGCCTAGCTCAGCTGATGCTGTAGCAAAGAGCTAACTGCCGGTAGCTGTCTGTGAACCTGTCACTCAACGTAAGCACGCCCTAATTTATGCAAAAACTTTAAGCCGAAATAACACTAAAATGGTTGTGGTAAGAAAAAATTCACCCCCCTCAGTGTTCACGGAGATGGAAACTATCGGTAGAGACCAAAAAATTAAAATGTACCAGGCTGTAAATATGTTTTTTAAAGCTGTAAATTTGGCTATTTTAACATGGCGGTCAATGGAGAATTGCTCACTTCCGGAGCCAGCCCCCAGCAGCTGGACGGGAATTGCAGCTTTTTGAACGCGGAAGTGGTCCTCACTTGGAGAACCCACAACTGCCCCCTTGGACGTGATGCAGCAGAAATACAGTCGAGGCGTTCAAGGACAGTTCAAGGACAAAATGAGACGTCATTGATCACAGCCATCATGACTGTCTTTAACAGGCTGTATCAGGCTAGTGAAGATTGTGCTATCACATATATAAGTAGAAAAACATTTTACATTATAGTTAGCGCATTATTCAATCATAATGTATACAGAATGTGGAATATTTTTTTAAGGTTGTTAAAAGATGAAACTGCTGTGATAATGCAGGGTTTAAAATGTATGAATAAAGTGGAAAAATATTAAATAAATAAAAGATGTAGAATGTAAAATGTATATAAAACTCAAACTAATCTGCTAATGCTGAGTCTGTGTGTAGAGTTTGGGGATTTTATTTTGAAAGAAACGGACTGAGTCTGAGCTTCCTGTCTGTATGTGTGATCAATGATGCTATCCACTCAGAAGTCTGAAGTATGCAGAAATTTTTGTCTCTCTTCTCCACTCAGAAAGCCGTCAGCGGCAGTTTTCCCCAAAGAGGATCCTCTCTTTTTTCGTGCGTGCCTATCTCGAATTCAACAAACACACCTGTCCCAGATTGATGTTGCAAGCAAACGCAGCTTGTTTCCTGTGAAGATTAAATCAGAGTTCGGGGCTTTTATTTTGAAAGGACAGTCAAAGCCACAGCTTCTTGTAAGGAAACAGTTACTCCTCCGGAGTTTCGCGCTTTTATTTTGAAAAAAACAGACTTTTACTTTGAAAGAAACAGCCTGAGCCTGAGCTTCCTGTCTATGTGTGTGTGACCAATGATGTCACCCACTCTCTGTATCGTCAGCATTGGCCAATCAGAAGCCTGTATCATATCATCACCTAATCTATATATTTGTGTCTATGTGGATCCTCCCACCTGACACACACACACACCAACATCCAGTCACACTCTGCCACTGATTATAAGCTGACCTGTCGAATCACCTCTCGTATAAAAAACTATAAGGAGTAGAGCTTAGATTTTTGCATGTGAATGATGCTGTGGTGATGGAGGTTCATGCATATCACCTAATTCTGCTGGCCACCCCTGCATGGCTTAGGCACCCCATGGGGCACCCCTATGAAAAGGTCTAGGCGCGCCCCTGGTCTGTCTCCCACACTGCACTGTAAAAAAAAAAAACTGTTGTTTTTACAGGAAAACGCTGGCAGCTGTGGTTACCAGAGAATTCCTGTAAAAAAAATACAGCAGCACAGTAGCTAACTTTACGGTCAAAATATGTAAATTGATTTACAGTGAATGAAATTACATCTGAATCACATTAAAAAACTGTTAAGTCTACAAAAAAAATGTGTTCATTTTGCATAAGGATGTTCTATATAAATAGACAATTTCCTGTATTTTTTACATGTAATAAGTGCTTATTGTGCATCAATAAATGATCAAATTAACAGGGAAATAGCAAACAAAAAAACAATTTAAACTGGTAGTACAACAGTAAAACTTTGCATTTTAACTGGAGCTGTTCTGTATATTATACATAAAATCTATTCATAACATGCTGTATTTTTATGTTTTAATAACAAAATTTACTTATAAACCTGCTAAATTATTTATATACACCTAAACCAAATCATGCAAAAATACATCTTGAGAAAAGACAAGAGGAAAATATCACTTTTGGAACATTTATTTAACAGCCATCGCCCATAGTTCAAAACAATTAGGTGCTTTTATTTTTTAAACATAACATGCAAAGAAGGCACATGTAATGGATCTTTTAACTATGAATGAATACAGGTTGAAATACTCCAGAAGATTAGCCTCTTTAAATCTGGACATTTGTTTCAGTGTCAGGTGCACAACAACAACCCACTCTCCCTGTCTGGAATATTCCACAGTATATGGCATAAAACAATTGGGAGCATTTTTTTAACATATACAACATGCAAATAAGGTCCATGTCATGGTTCGTTTAACTTTGACTTAATCCAAGTTGAAATACTCCAAAAGATTGACCTCTTTAAATCTGGACATTTTTGTCACATATTTTAAGTGCTTGCAAAACAACCTAATTCACAACAACAACCCACACTCTCCCTGTCTGGAATGTTCCACAGTATGGCATAAAACTTATCTCCATGGAGACAATCAGGTGATGCCAACAAGCCAAGTTACAGGTGTGTAGAGAGGTGAGCCCCCTCACAGTAAGTAATAAGTGAGTTAATGTTTTTTGCAATAAAAACAGTTCTAATTGAATAAATGCAGGATAGGTACGTTTTATACCATACTGTGGAACATTCCCACAAAGAAAGAACATCTTCATGAAACAAGCAGATTGCGGCACCGCTACCAGAAAGTTACATAGTGCACCATTTAGACTTTAAAACAAAAACGGCATATTGTGCCTTAATTACCATAATACTCATTGTGGATTTAACAAAGCTAAAGCCTACCTCTTCTCAAACAAACAGTCCACAGAAAGAGTCCATATTTAGGCTCAACGCCACTCGTGATCAGAGAGTTCCTGTATCAGGGTGAGGACTCGTGGGTTCACGTTGAGAGGACGCTTGGAGTTTTTATTCTCTACTTTGGTTCCTTTTTCTGGATTTATGGAGAAAAAACACCTGTAAAATAAAAGCATATTAAAGCATATTAGACATTTTCTTCTTGTAATTTCTTGCACAAAATCAAAGTCTTTTGCTCTGGGAAGACTGTTTGTCTCACTTTTTCCCGTCATTACTTTGATAGTTTGAGAGCTAAAATATGCATGCTCTGAGTGTATGTTCGTGTGAGCTGTGCGACGCCATGAAGGTCAATGTGCTACTCAGTAATATAGACAGATAAAAACAACCAATCAAGTAAAAAACCTTCCAGACTTTGGATTTTGATTGGATAGGCTTTAGTAATGAATGTAAAAGGCATTCGTTTGAGTTTCATACTACAATGCCTTTGTTCCTGGAGGAACAATATTTGAATGGACCTGCACCAAAGGGTTACGACCATGACCTCAGAGCCAGACTCCAGGTCCCAGAGTCCCAGGTCCGAGTCCAGGTCTGAGAAATGAGTAAGCCATGTTTACTCACCTTTAAAGAAACTCCAGAGTTGAAGCCAGCTCAGATGGATAATGGATGTTGAAACAGTAGTAGCTCCCAAACATGAGGCACAACGCGGGGATGAAGGAGGAGATGTTTGTGTTGGTAAGGTTCCGATCCAGGCTCAGCATGTACCTTGTTGAGGAATAGCAGGACTGTCCTATTAACAAATTATTTAACAGGTTATATTAATAAGCAATGCACTCACATGACAAATTCTATAAACAGTTCAATTAAAAAAAAAAAAAAAAAGATTTGAAAACTGACTTACCACAGACAATAACAGCCGGTGTCAGAGGCACTTGCTGCAGTTGGACCTCTTCTGCCAGACATGTATCTTCGACATGGAAGAACATGGACTCCTCCTTCTCATCGAAGTAGCTGAGCAGAAGCAGGAGCATCTCTATCACATCATCTGAGCAGCCACTCTGCGGTCCCCGCATCCTCTGAAGTCTGGCATAATTCTGAAGGAACTTCTTGCTCTTGTTGACACAAACTGTGGTCAAGTAGTCATGAAGCCTTTTCCCCTTCAAATCCAAGTTTCGTGTGAATGTCTCTTTGAGGTCAATCCCAGTGAGTTCCTTGAAGTGTACTGACATGCCAAGTTCATCAAACAAAAATGGCCACTCCTCTTTAAGGCATTTGATACTTTTTCCCTGGTTGACATGCTGTCGCTGTGTGTAAAAAGTGGACTTCATTAGACTTTTTACCTGCTCTGGATTGGCATCGGAGTTTTGGAACATCACCTTGAGTTTTTCCATCTTTTGCTGCTGGCTTTCTTGAGTTTCTTCAAGGGGAAGAAATTTCACATTCCATTTAATGCATCCGTAAGTGTCTTGCATTGCTGCTCTTTCTTCTAATGGGATCTCGTCTGTGTGGTCCGAGTCAGTCTGATGTTTTCTTTTTCTTATCTTGGGTGTTGAAGTGCGCCTCACATTTTCAATTCTGTTTTGCAATTGTTTGACAAGGGAATGGTAACCTGCTCCAACAATATCACCCTCTATTACATCTTGCAGAGATTTGGGATATTTTGCCACCATTTTTTTGCAACATCAGTTGAATGCTTTTTACCTACATGAGGGCATTTTTCCATCATCTCAGTCATAACAATCCGGACCATTTGCCTCTTCAGTTTTGGGCCTGGCCTTTTCCCCCTCTCCAAAGAATGCATCACTTCCTCAGGAAATTTACTCCATGGAATTTCAAAGTTGTCCTCCCACTGTGTGTCAAGTCTTGGGCTGCTGGAGGAGGTTGACGATGAACTTCGGGGTGAAACAGAGAGCGATGACAGCGACTGGGTAGGTGAGGCTTCCACAGATGATAGTGAGCTGTTCTCTGGAGTTTGGTCTTTAAATGACAAAAAATACAGATTATGATTCACACAGCACAATATTACACAATGTCCATGTCTGCTTTTGATTTTGAATAGTTGTGTGTTGTGTGGTGGTGTGTGGTGTTTTTACTTACATTTCTGTTTCCAAACGGAAAGAAGCTTTCTGGCTTGAACAGGTCTTAATGCTGTCATCAAATCAGCCTCTGTTACGAAGCGTAGATCATCATACGTCTCGACTCCAATGGACTGCAAGTGCTCTTCCAGGATGTTTTTGTTTACTGCTGGAAGGTCTGGTAGGACTTCCGTGATGGCAACATCTAGGAAGGTTTGCTCTGAGTCACTCATATTTGCACTGAAGAAGAAATGCCACCTTCAAACACAGAACAGAAAAAATATACAGTACATACACAGAGCAGGGAGATGCATCAGCTAACACTTACATTACTGTCAAACTATTTGCAGTGAGAAGTAAGTGAACTTTAATTGGACTTTATTTGTCCACAATACTGTGTTTAAGTGGTATGACTTGGTACCCATCAAGAATGTATGATACCAAAGGATAGAAATCGGGCAGGTCATTAATGTTGATACACTGTAACCCAAGACTGTCCTCTGTCACAGAATACAGATGGTATTCTGAGAGGAAGATGCCTTTGTGGATATCCATCAAAACATACACAGATGTGTCATTTTGAATCAAGATGAGTAGAAGTTCACCAAACTCCATATACTCCTCATTTCTGAACACAAGAAACTGTCCTTTTTTATACGCAGTGCCCTTGTACTGAATGTCTGTGGTAACTGTGGTATTGCTTTCTGAAAAAGCTAACTCCCTGACTGCATGTTTAATAGTGTCACTGTTGAGGTTGGGATAAAATGCACAGCTGTTCTTCACTTGCAGTAGTTTACTGCATTCTGGCCCAGCTAAAAGATATGCCTGATACATCTGATGACGCTCTGACAAAGTTTGACAAATGTTTTTGAAGTTTTTCAGGTGTCTGGCACATCTTTTAAAATAACTGTGCTTGCTCTCAAACCTAAGCGTCCATAACCTAATCAATGGACCAAATTTCAAGAACAGTGCTGAATAATGGCGCAAATAGTGGTGCTTGGGTTTTAGTTGATTTTCAGGAAACAACATCTTTCTCAACTCCAAATATTCTTGGATCAAAATGTCAAGATATGCTATCTGGGACAAGGAAATGCTCTGAGCACAAATAAGATCCACAATGTCTTTTAGCTGGAGAGCTAACTGCCATACTTCATCCTCATGGTCTTGCACTTTGTCACCAATCAGAACTGGTAGCAATCTCAAAAGGTTCCAGTTTTGAATGGCTTGCCCTGATAACTTGGCTCTGTCAGGGCTGACAGCACATGGCTTTGTGAGTGCTTCAGATCCTTTGTACTTAAACTGTTTGATGCGCCTGTTTAAGAGCAAGTATGTGAAACATTTTTTCTTTTTTATAATGTTCTTCAGGTACAGTGCTAGATCATATGACAAGACTCCTTCAAAGAGGTCATGACCTAAACAAGGCAGGAGACCAGGCTGGGAAACGTGAAAAGACTCGAGGGTATTAAAGATAGAGTTTATCTTTATTCCTCTGATGCCTTGGAGGTTTTCAGCCTGGAGATCAGCAACAGCCGTGTCATACCTCTCTGGGGTGCGTGGAGGACCACAGGCATTCGGATCAGCCTCAAACTCACTTCTTGTGATTTCACAGTACCTACAAAAATATTGAGAGCAGCTGAAGTTCTCGGTAAACCCACCTATGGAATGAGAACCCAAGTTATCCCCAGCAATGCAGTAAAGACCCCCTTTTACTGTTTCTCCATCTACATTTATTCCATCTGTCTCCAAGGATTTCAGATCTGCCAACAACTCTGAGAAAACTTTGGCTATTCCGAAACGCTTAAGGTCATTCTCAACACACAACAAGACTAGAAACATATTATCAGTATTTGAACGCAAATGAATGGGTAAATTTGCTAATGAAAGATAGACTGCAAGAACTTTGTGCGTCTTTTTAGCAGAACCCAGGGGATTCACAATTTCAAATGAATCTTGGTACAAAATCAGTTTGAGGCTTTCAGGGTTTTCATTGAAGAACTGGTGAAATTTGAAATTTTGTCCATCAT
>MU838933.1:264046-286514 GCA_029721515.1 Synanceia verrucosa | reverse complement strand
ACACGGCACACACACACACGACACACATTCATATGTACCACATCCATATGCATACACACATCTGAAATCTGAAGCCATAAATAAAAGCCATACCTTCGTAGCAGGTGACTTGGGTGTCCAGGCTGTGGCAGGCACCGATGTCTGAAAAAATATGAGCAATCAAACACAATTACAAACATACACACAGCACTGAGAGAAACTGACATAATCTAAAACTGGATTAATGCATCAGTATTTTTCCTAATTTGATATAGTCTACTGGAATTCATAGTGTAGGTACCAGCTGAGTGACCGGGTCCACGGCCGGATCCACTGTCGTCCACCTCCTCTTGGCGGCCTCCGAGCGTCTCCCCCTCCGTGGCATCCTGGCAGGTCTGAAAGAAAAAGAAAAAACAGTTAGAAAAACTGGGTTATCTCCAGGGAAAGCAGAAACGGCATAAATTACTCACTTATCCGTTGAATCAATGTAATGTGGAATATGTCTTTAATGCGCGTGTGTGTGTGTGTGTGTGTGTTTTAAGTGTGTGTGAATGAAGCCAGTGAGGTGATCTGGAGATGGATGCAGGTGATGACAGCAGGTGATGACAGTAGGTGGCTCTCTCGCAGTGAATAGCTGTAAAAAGAAGCAAATTACAAATGGATTATGTTTTAATCTTGAATTGTGCAACCAATTTTGACAGGGACAAATAATGTGTTGTTTCTTAATTGCATTGTTTGACCAAATCACAGTATAACTTGGATGCACACAGCTATGTATATATACATGCATATACACACACACACACACACTTGAATTAATTGAAGCACAATCTCATCTTTCCTCTGTACATCAATGGAAAAACCACACCCTTTCCACTATTCAAAAATGTCACTAAGCAGACAAAACACCTCCAAAACTGCTCATATATCAGCTGATATTAAAAATTCACAATGAGTGAGACATGAGCAGCAGTCAAACCAGCATTAGCCACTAGAGACATTAAATACCCACTAGTGGGGGGAGACAGCAGGAGTGTGACTGCCTCATACCTCTCTCTCTCCCTTTTCCTCACAAAACCACAAAACCAAACAACAACCAGCCCAAACAAAACACTCATGACAAAGATCACACTCTGTGTGACCTTACACATGAGAAGACCATACCCTGACCATATCCTGAAAATCACACTAAGGAGACAAAACGCCCCATTTAAATCACCAAAGTCACCAAATATGCCTCTGAAGCCTAAGCAGTAATATTTACATGAACACTTCAAATGTAATAAGATCACAACATGCAAAAACTGACTATAAACCACAACAGCGGTAGAGAGAGAATAAATCAGCACCTCAACAGTGTCCAGAGAGGAAAGAAGAAAGGCTCCCAAAAATCTTTGACATATCCAAGACTGGAATCAAACCAATGTCCCATCCCCGGCTCTTTATTGCATGGAAAATAATAATTGCTTTGTATTTTTATAATAAACATTTCAAAATGTAAACTGACATTAAATGTTGTAAATGATTGAATTCTGGATCATTTTGAGCAAGTTTGAAGTTGTTTGGGTTGAGGTCAACTTAGCAGCAACATTATGTGATCCATAATTCAATTTGGCCACATTCTGGTAAGAACATAAATGACTTTGTCAGCAAATCACCCAAATGGATATTTAATGAACGACAATAAACTACAGAACATGATTTAATACTCTTCAATTTTAGAATAATACTTTCTGGTATGCAGTTTTGTGAAGACAATGCAAATGTAATGAAATTACAATTACTAATCATAGACATTAATATTCTAACATAAGTAAGTACTTTAAAATGACAGTAACTAGTATGAAATAATGTATTGCATTTTAAACTTTGTGTCACACTGTGAATGAGCCATTGTCAAAGTACTAAGCGCTTCTCCTTTTTATAACATTGTTTTTATAAAGATGTAAGAACACTCATGAATAACAAGTAATAACAAAGAATAACATGCAAGATTAACAATAAATTAAATAGCTCACGATGAATATAAATATCTTTATCTGTATATTATCACATACTTTTTGCCTTTTATTTTTCCCCCATGTTACGTCATAGAACACATTTACATTGTAGTTCGTAATTGAAAAGGTCAGTGACTCCTTATTATTTTCTCAAATAGTAAATTTCACACAACATGAATGTAAAGTAGCTGTAAAGTAGCTGCAATCAACAATGTACAGAGAAAACGTTACGCTTCATTTAATTGAAGCACAATCTGTTTTTGGCTTGTTTCCTCTACACATCAATGGAAAAACAACACCCTTTCCACCGTTTGAAAATCTCACTAAGCAGACACAACACCCCCAAAAATGTTCACATATCAGCAAATGTTAGAAATCCACAATGAGTGATTAACAGTCAAACCAGTATTAGCCATGTTCCCCAGCAGGTATGTGGCATATGCTAATATTCACCTGTGCTAGTGCAGCTTAGCTTCTAGCTAACAGCTAAAGCTGCTAGTGAAAAAGTGAGACAGGCAACCATCGAAGCAAGGTGACCTTTTACCAGCAGCCTTTTTGACAAATCATTGCAGGGAGGAGACACTTATAATTTATAACATGCATGTAAAAAAAAACTAAATGAAATGGTACCATAATTATTTTTTTTTTAAATAATGAGGCTACATCAGTGTAGACCTTGAGATAAAATGACAAAATGGCTGCCGGTAAAAGTACAAATGGAGTTAAGCTATGAGGTTGCTAGCTAGCTAACTGTGAGGATTAGCTGGTCTTTAGCTAAAAGTTGTTTGCTCTTAATAACATGATAGATTTGCTTTTTATTTTCCAGCTTCACACTGAGTGAAAGAGTGAACAAGACAACAGTTCTTACATAGTATGAGAAAAAATGCTCAGACTCTGACTAAGCTAGCTAACGTTAGCATTGGTGACCGTAGAAGCATTGCTAACATTAGCTCACAAAGTAGGAACAGAAATGCTGATTTGAGGCTCTAGCATGTATTGTGTGAAGTACACCAGTTACCACAACATTTCTATATTGACTTAAACCCCTGAACCTGTGGGTTTTCAATCCATTTTTACAAGTTAATTAGTGTTAAGAGTTAGCTGTTCAGAGAGACAAGCACTCACCTCAGAGACTCGGAGCAGAAGTGGCGTGATTGTGACGTGGTCATAGACTGTAAAAAGAATGGATGTAGCACCCGTGACATCACCCATTGGTTTGGGGGAGTCCTTTTTGTGCTGCTATCATGGACATTTGAACTGCGCCATCTTGGATTTCAGTGGGCGTTTGCTTTCCATATTTGGAGGAGAGGCGGTTAACTTTACGGGTCAGCCGGCCGAGATCCCGCCCACTGAACTCAAGTTAACCGTGCTGAACTGAGCTAGCCTAAGGCTATTCAGCTAAGCTAGGCTAACAAGCAGCTACTGGCAGCAAAAACAGATCATAATGCTGCTGCTGTGTTTTAAAAATCACCCTTTCAGATTGAGAGGTTTTATGTGGAGCTGCAGGGTTTGGTGGTGTTGTGAGGGGGAAAATTCATTTGTACTATTTAACTGTGAAACGATCGTTTAACATGTTATTTACCGTGTTTCAACACTGCCTCCATCCACTAACGTTATCCAGCACAGCAGCCGCTTTCTGACAGAGCATCTCTGTCCATGCAACGTCGGACTTTTTAAACAGAACAATGATACGAAATTAGGTTGTATTCCCACACTAAACAGACTCAACATACTCTGGTCAATTATCTGTATCAGCAGGAACCATGAGTCAGAAATAAAGTCATGATAAACCTGCGGCAAAATATGCCGACACATACCAATAAGTGGCAGCATCCAGGTAAACTGTATTTTATGCAGTCTGTGGGTAAAATAGTACTAGATATTTACACACCAAAAAAATGCAACACAGGATCCTTTGACGGTTGATTAGTACAATCAACAGCACAACACGCCATCCATCCATTCATTATCTACCGCTTATCCTCACATAGGGTCGCGGGGGAGCTGGAGCCTATCCCAGCTGTGTTAGGGTGAAAGGTGTGGGACACCCTGGACAAGTCTCCAGTTCATCACAGGACACATAGAGACAGACAACCACTCACATGCATGTTTTTGGATGGTGGGAGGAAGCCGGAGTACCCGGAGAGAACCCACGCAAACACGGAGAGAACATGTAAACTCCACATGGGGAACCGGGTACCTTCTTGTTATGAGGCAACAGTGCTAACCACTGCACCACCGCCGTGTGTGCCGCCCACACACGCCATATTGCCAGAAACAAACTGCACGAAAATAGGCAAACAAACACGGACACCGCAGTGCCTATTAACTACAGACCTCTGGGTGTAGCCTAGCCTAGCTCAGCTGATGCTGTAGCAAAGAGCTAACTGCCGGTAGCTGTCTGTGAACCTGTCACTCAACGTAACCACGCCCTAATTTATGCAAAAACTTTAAGCCGAAATAACACTAAAATGGTTGTGGTAAGAAAAAATTCACCCCCCTCAGTGTTCACGGAGATGGAAACTATCAGTAGAGACCAAAAAATTAAAATGTACCAGGCCGTAAATATGTTTTTTAAAGCTGTAAATTTGGCTATTTTAACATGGCGGTCAATGGAGAATTGCTCACTTCCGGAGCCAGCCCCCAGCAGCTGGACGGGAATTGCAGCTTTTTGAACGCGGAAGTGGTCCTCACTTGGAGAACCCACAACTGCCCCCTTGGACGTGATGCAGCAGAAATACAGTCGAGGCGTTCAAGGACAGTTCAAGGACAAAATGAGACGTCATTGATCACAGCCATCATGACTGTCTTTAACAGGCTGTATCAGGCTAGTAAAGATTGTGCTATCACATATATAAGTAGAAAAACTTGTTGGAAACGTAACAATGATGCTGTATAAAGTTCCTAATTTTAGCATTTTCGGATTTTTTCCTATTGTGAGACCCGTTTTTAAACTGGTCTGCTGCAACCTCTGGGATAAGCCCAGGGTCATTAAACGCTGCATCCACACACTAGAGATCTGGAATATTCTGAAGATTTAGTATATGTATGTGGAGGGTAGGGCTGTGCGATATGGATAAAATTCTATATCCCGGTATAGCCAAGTTTATATCCGATAATGATATATATTCCGATATAGTATTTTTTTCTGATGTGTTTTTAATTTCCATTGCGCTCTCCTCCATCTCTTCTTCAGGGTGGATTAAATATTGTTGATCCAAAAATTGCTGCAGAAATTATGAGACATAAGTGACCGTGGGAATTTACATTATAGTTAGCGCATTATTCAATCATAATGTATACAGAATGTGGAATATTTTTTTAAGGTTGTTAAAAGATGAAACTGCTGTGATAATGCAGGGTATAAAATGTATGAATAAAGTGGAAAAATATTAAATAAATAAAAGATGTAGAATGTAAATGTATATAAAACTCAAACTAATCTGCTAATGCTGAGTCTGTGTGTAGAGTTTGGGGATTTTATTTTGAAAGAAACGGACTGAGTCTGAGCTTCCTGTCTGTATGTGTGATCAATGATGCTGTCCACTCAGAAGTCTGAAGTATGCAGAAATTTTTGTCTCTCTTCTCCACTCAGAAAGCCGTCAGCGGCAGTTTTCCCCAAAGAGGATCCTCTCTTTTTTCGTGCGTGCCTATCTCGAATTCAACAAACACACCTGTCCCAGATTGATGTTGCAAGCAAACGCAGCTTGTTTCCTGTGAAGATTAAATCAGAGTTCGGGGCTTTTATTTTGAAAGGACAGTCAAAGCCACAGCTTCTTGTGAGGAAACAGTTACTCCTCCGGAGTTTCGCGCTTTTATTTTGAAAAAACAGACTTTTACTTTGAAAGAAACAGCCTGAGCCTGAGCTTCCTGTCTATGTGTGTGTGACCAATGATGTCACCCACTCTCTGTATCGTCAGCATTGGCCAATCAGAAGCCTGTATCATATCATCACCTAATCTATATATTTGTGTCTATGTGGATCCTCCCACCTGACACACACACACACCAACATCCAGTCACACTCTGCCACTGATTATAAGCTGACCTGTCGAATCACCTCTCGTATAAAAAAAACGATAAGGAGTAGAGCTTAGATTTTTGCATGTGAATGATGCTGTGGTGATGGAGGTTCATGCATATCACCTAATTCTGCTGGCCACCCCTGCATGGCTTAGGCACACCATGGGGCACCCCTATGAAAAAGTCTAGGCGCGCCCCTGGTCTGTCTCCCACACTGCACTGTAAAAAAAAAAACTGTTGTTTTTACAGGAAAATGCTGGCAGCTGTGGTTACCAGAGAATTCCTGTAAAAAAAATACAGCAGCACAGTAGCTAACTTTACGGTCAAAATATGTAAATTGATTTACAGTGAATGAAATTACATCTGAATCACATTAAAAAACTGTTAAGTCTACAAAAAAAATGTGTTCATTTTGCATAAGGATGTTCTATATAAATAGACAATTTCCTGTATTTTTTACATGTAATAAGTGCTTATTGTGCATCAATAAATGATCAAATTAACAGGGAAATAGCAAACAAAAAAACAATTTAAACTGGTAGTACAACAGTAAAACTTTGCATTTTAACTGGAGCTGTTCTGTATATTATACATAAAATCTATTCATAACATGCTGTATTTTTATGTTTTAATAACAAAATTTACTTATAAACCTGCTAAATTATTTATATACACCTAAACCAAATCATGCAAAAATACATCTTGAGAAAAGACAAGAGGAAAATATCACTTTTGGAACATTTATTTAACAGCCATCGCCCATAGTTCAAAACAATTAGGTGCTTTTATTTTTTAAACATAACATGCAAAGAAGGCACATGTAATGGATCTTTTAACTATGAATGAATACAGGTTGAAATACTCCAGAAGATTAGCCTCTTTAAATCTGGACATTTGTTTCAGTGTCAGGTGCACAACAACAACCCACACTCCCTGTCTGGAATATTCCACAGTATATGGCATAAAACAATTGGGAGCATTTTTTTAACATATACAACATGCAAATAAGGTCCATGTCATGGTTCGTTTAACTTTGACTTAATCCAAGTTGAAATACTCCAAAAGATTGACCTCTTTAAATCTGGACATTTTTGTCACATATTTTAAGTGCTTGCAAAACAACCTAATTCACAACAACAACCCACACTCTCCCTGTCTGGAATGTTCCACAGTATGGCATAAAACTTATCTCCATGGAGACAATCAGGTGATGCCAACAAGCCAAGTTACAGGTGTGTAGAGAGGTGAGCCCCCTCACAGTAAGTAATAAGTGAGTTAATGTTTTTTGCAATAAAAACAGTTCTAATTGAATAAATGCAGGATAGGTACGTTTTATACCATACTGTGGAACATTCCCACAAAGAAAGAACATCTTCATGAAACAAGCAGATTGCGGCACCGCTACCAGAAAGTTACATAGTGCACCATTTAGACTTTAAAACAAAAACGGCATATTGTGCCTTAATTACCATAATACTCATTGTGGATTTAACAAAGCTAAAGCCTACCTCTTCTCAAACAAACAGTCCACAGAAAGAGTCCATATTTAGGCTCAACGCCACTCGTGATCAGAGAGTTCCTGTATCAGGGTGAGGACTCGTGGGTTCACGTTGAGAGGACGCTTGGAGTTTTTATTCTCTACTTTGGTTCCTTTTTCTGGATTTATGGAGAAAAAACACCTGTAAAATAAAAGCATATTAAAGCATATTAGACATTTTCTTCTTGTAATTTCTTGCACAAAATCAAAGTCTTTGCTCTGGGAAGACTGTTTGTCTCACTTTTTCCCGTCATTACTTTGATAGTTTGAGAGCTAAAATATGCATGCTCTGAGTGTATGTTCGTGTGAGCTGTGCGACGCCATGAAGGTCAATGTGCTACTCAGTAATATAGACAGATAAAAACAACCAATCAAGTAAAAAACCTTCCAGAGTTTGGATTTTGATTGGATAGGCTTTAGTAATGAATGTAAAAGGCATTCGTTTGAGTTTCATACTACAATGCCTTTGTTCCTGGAGGAACAATATTTGAATGGACCTGCACCAAAGGGTTACGACCATGACCTCAGAGCCAGACTCCAGGTCCCAGAGTCCCAGGTCCGAGTCCAGGTCTGAGAAATGAGTAAGCCATGTTTACTCACCTTTAAAGAAACTCCAGAGTTGAAGCCAGCTCAGATGGATAATGGATGTTGAAACAGTAGTAGCTCCCAAACATGAGGCACAACGCGGGGATGAAGGAGGAGATGTTTGTGTTGGTAAGGTTCCGATCCAGGCTCAGCATGTACCTTGTTGAGGAATAGCAGGACTGTCCTATTAACAAATTATTTAACAGGTTATATTAATAAGCAATGCACTCACATGACAAATTCTATAAACAGTTCAATTAAAAAAAAAAAAAAAGATTTGAAAACTGACTTACCACAGACAATAACAGCCGGTGTCAGAGGCACTTGCTGCAGTTGGACCTCTTCTGCCAGACATGTATCTTCGACATGGAAGAACATGGACTCCTCCTTCTCATCGAAGTAGCTGAGCAGAAGCAGGAGCATCTCTATCACATCATCTGAGCAGCCACTCTGCGGTCCCCGCATCCTCTGAAGTCTGGCATAATTCTGAAGGAACTTCTTGCTCTTGTTGACACAAACTGTGGTCAAGTAGTCATGAAGCCTTTTCCCCTTCAAATCCAAGTTTCGTGTGAATGTCTCTTTGAGGTCAATCCCAGTGAGTTCCTTGAAGTGTACTGACATGCCAAGTTCATCAAACAAAAATGGCCACTCCTCTTTAAGGCATTTGATACTTTTTCCCTGGTTGACATGATGTCGCTGTGTGTAAAAAGTGGACTTCATTAGACTTTTTACCTGCTCTGGATTGGCATCGGAGTTTTGGAACATCACCTTGAGTTTTTCCATCTTTTGCTGCTGGCTTTCTTGAGTTTCTTCAAGGGGAAGAAATTTCACATTCCATTTAATGCATCCGTAAGTGTCTTGCATTGCTGCTCTTTCTTCTAATGGGATCTCGTCTGTGTGGTCCGAGTCAGTCTGATGTTTTCTTTTTCTTATCTTGGGTGTTGAAGTGCGCCTCACATTTTCAATTCTGTTTTGCAATTGTTTGACAAGGGAATGGTAACCTGCTCCAACAATATCACCCTCTATTACATCTTGCAGAGATTTGGGATATTTTGCCACCATTTTTTTGCAACATCAGTTGAATGCTTTTTACCTACATGAGGGCATTTTTCCATCATCTCAGTCATAACAATCCGGACCATTTGCCTCTTCAGTTTTGGGCCTGGCCTTTTCCCCCTCTCCAAAGAATGCATCACTTCCTCAGGAAATTTACTCCATGGAATTTCAAAGTTGTCCTCCCACTGTGTGTCAAGTCTTGGGCTGCTGGAGGAGGTTGACGATGAACTTCGGGGTGAAACAGAGAGCGATGACAGCGACTGGGTAGGTGAGGCTTCCACAGATGATAGTGAGCTGTTCTCTGGAGTTTGGTCTTTAAATGACAAAAAATACAGATTATGATTCACACAGCACAATATTACACAATGTCCATGTCTGCTTTTGATTTTGAATAGTTGTGTGTTGTGTGGTGGTGTGTGGTGTTTTTACTTACATTTCTGTTTCCAAACGGAAAGAAGCTTTCTGGCTTGAACAGGTCTTAATGCTGTCATCAAATCAGCCTCTGTTACGGCGTAGATCATCATACGCCTCGACTCCAATGGACTGCAAGTGCTCTTCCAGGATGTTTTTGTTTACTGCTGGAAGGTCTGGTAGGACTTCCGTGATGGCAACATCTAGGAAGGTTTGCTCTGAGTCACTCATATTTGCACTGAAGAAGAAATGCCACCTTCAAACACAGAACAGAAAAATATACAGTACATACACAGAGCAGGGAGATGCATCAGCTAACACTTACATTACTGTCAAACTATTTGCAGTGAGAAGTAAGTGAACTTTAATTGGACTTTATTTGTCCACAATACTGTGTTTAAGTGGTATGACTTGGTACCCATCAAGAATGTATGATACCAAAGGATAGAAATCGGGCAGGTCATTAATGTTGATACACTGTAACCCAAGACTGTCCTCTGTCACAGAATACAGATGGTATTCTGAGAGGAAGATGCCTTTGTGGATATCCATCAAAACATACACAGATGTGTCATTTTGAATCAAGATGAGTAGAAGTTCACCAAACTCCATATACTCCTCATTTCTGAACACAAGAAACTGTCCTTTTTTATACGCAGTGCCCTTTGTACTGAATGTCTGTGGTAACTGTGGTATTGCTTTCTGAAAAAGCTAACTCCCTGACTGCATGTTTAATAGTGTCACTGTTGAGGTTGGGATAAAATGCACAGCTGTTCTTCACTTGCAGTAGTTTACTGCATTCTGGCCCAGCTAAAAGATATGCCTGATACATCTGATGACGCTCTGACAAAGTTTGACAAATGTTTTTGAAGTTTTTCAGGTGTCTGGCACATCTTTTAAAATAACTGTGCTTGCTCTCAAACCTAAGCGTCCATAACCTAATCAATGGACCAAATTTCAAGAACAATGCTGAATAATGGCGCAAATAGTGGTGCTTGGGTTTTAGTTGATTTTCAGGAAACAACATCTTTCTCAACTCCAAATATTCTTGGATCAAAATGTCAAGATATGCTATCTGGGACAAGGAAATGCTCTGAGCACAAATAAGATCCACAATGTCTTTTAGCTGGAGAGCTAACTGCCATACTTCATCCTCATGGTCTTGCACTTTGTCACCAATCAGAACTGGTAGCAATCTCAAAAGGTTCCAGTTTTGAATGGCTTGCCCTGATAACTTGGCTCTGTCAGGGCTGACAGCACATGGCTTTGTGAGTGCTTCAGATCCTTTGTACTTAAACTGTTTGATGCGCCTGTTTAAGAGCAAGTATGTGAAACATTTTTTCTTTTTTATAATGTTCTTCAGGTACAGTGCTAGATCATATGACAAGACTCCTTCAAAGAGGTCATGACCTAAACAAGGCGGGAGACCAGGCTGGGAAACGTGAAAGACTCGACGGTATTAAAGATAGAGTTTATCTTTATTCCTCTGACGCCTTGGAGGTTTTCAGCCTGGAGATCAGCAACAGCCGTGTCATACCTCTCTGGGGTGCGTGGAGGACCACAGGCATTCGGATCAGCCTCAAACTCACTTCTTGTGATTTCACAGTACCTACAGAAATATTGAGAGCAGCTGAAGTTCTCGGTAAACCCACCTATGGAATGAGAACCCAAGTTATCCCCAGCAATGCAGTAAAGACCCCCTTTTACTGTTTCTCCATCTACATTTATTCCATCTGTCTCCAAGGATTTCAGATCTGCCAACAACTCTGAGAAAACTTTGGCTATTCCGAAACGCTTAAGGTCATTCTCAACACACAACAAGACTAGAAACATATTATCAGTATTTGAACGCAAATGAATGGGTAAATTTGCTAATGAAAGATAGACTGCAAGAACTTTGTGCGTCTTTTTAGCAGAACCCAGGGGATTCACAATTTCAAATGAATCTTGGTACAAAATCAGTTTGAGGCTTTCAGGGTTTTCATTGAAGAACTGGTGAAATTTGAAATTTTGTCCATCATATAAATCCCTAAAAACCTCTACATCCGGATCTCCAAACTGCTGTGATTGTGCATTCCTCCCTAAATGTGACTGTAAAAAGCTCTTCATAGTTTCTTCATAGGGTTGAGGACAAGTTTCTCTGTACATGTCATCAATACTCTCAGGGGTGCATGCTTTATGCTTCCTACACATGTGAGAAGTAAATGATGACTTTTTTGTAAACACGTGCTTACAACCACTTACTGGACATGACACAGACCTGCCTTCTCCAATATAATAATTTAAGTGAGACACTAGCTCTCTCACCGTGTGAAAATGGCAGGCACATAATGAAACTGCACATTTTAAATCTGCAACAACAGCTACAGCAGCTTGCGTTGTAGGTGCATTGTGCACACAATAAAAATGGCCCTTGAAAGCTGAGTAAGTGGTAAATGATTGACTACAGTTGGCGCCAACACATTTGAAAAGACAACGGGGCTCATTCCTATGCACTCTGCAATGCAGTACATAGCCCTTTAATGTATCCAATTTCTTTTTACAAAAGATGCAGGTGATCATTTTTAGGATTTCTAGTGTTTTCCTGTGCTTTTCAGCTGAACTACGTTATCACGAATTGATCTTGCTCGCAGCTTCTGGTCGTAAATATCAACAGATGCTAGCTTACGCCATGTGGAAGCTAACACCATGTGTAAGCTAACAGCACACACTCAGCACACATTTTCCTATGGTCTTGGAAAAAAGTAGGCGAAGCTTGCCGTGCAAACTTTCAATTTTCCGATTTAACAGCAGCAGACCCTCCACAAAACTTGTGTTAAAATCGTAGGTTTGTCCTGAAAACTTTTTAAATGACAGTGGTCCAAAGATTTCTGCTCTGCTCCGCTCCCCCGTTCTCTCCAGCAAGTGCCGCTCCGGCTCGCTCGTTAATGACGTCAGGCGCAGTCGTGAACGAGGAGCTTCTCCCGCTCCTTTCGCCCGCACGTCCAATCAGAGACGAGATTCAGCTGCGCACTTTGATATTCAAAATTAGGCGGACACAGTGTTGTGAGAGAGAAACTAGTACATGGTTAGATGAGACAGTGTTAGGTTGTTTAGCTTGTGGTAATGACACAATGCTTAAATTATTAATATTCTTTTATCAATATAAACCAGTAGTAGAAGTATTACACAAAATTTTAAAGATTAAAAGAAACCTAGGCATACAAGGAATAGGAGTGTACATAAGTATTAGGCCTACTTTGCATATATCAATAGTACCATACACTCTGGTGAAAACATTTGTATTACCTCAATTTGCATCATTTCATCAATCATGTTAAAAAAGTATACCATAAACTTGTAATGTGACTTACATATTTTTTTTGTATTTTTCAAAAGAAACTGACCAAAACTATAGATTTTACAATATTTGCATGTCAAATTGACAAAATCGTTTCATTATGAGTATTACAGTATTTCTCTGTTTTTGTTACCAATATTTGTAGTTTTAACAAATAAATTTGATTCTAATCACATGTTTTTGTTGTAAACATAACAAAAACATTCTGTTTAATAATTTACAAAAGTTCACTGTTATTTAAACAAAAAACATACGTTTTTGGGTTGACAATACTTTTCTGTAGGGATTTTACATAGTTTTTATGTTAATTTCACAGTCATTTCTTACAGTGTATACTTTAAAAAGGCGATACAGTCAAGTGTTCACCACTGCATTTGAGCACTAAAGACATCAGTTGCAGAAATGTATAAAATGGAATACATTATTCTAAAATGTGTTAATGTCTTATTAAGGGTTGATATATTCTGTACTAGTTTGAATGGATTTTATAAAGCACTTCATTATGCTTTTATGAACATTTCCCTACTGTGCCAACTTTTGTAAAAGTTGGGTTGAGGATTTGGTCTGTAATATGGGGCGGGCCTGTCTCTTAGGGCATTGGGAGGACCATGCGCCAAATTAAACAGCTGAGAAAGGGACTGAAAGATGTGATGGTACACTGAGAAAAGTAACTCAGTAGACTTGTTACCACAACCTGATTTATTGCATTGCTGCAGCTTAAAAATTCAAATTCATTCATTTAGATCAACTTTCTCTGTTGCAAACTTGATTTTCAGAGTTGTGCCCACAAAATAATCATGGTAATTAAATTAATTTAATTTTATATACAATTTTAACTTAAATTTTTATGTTAGTGGTTAAAATGCTAAGTTCAAGTTGCTCTAACTGAATAAAATTAGTTTAGTACCTAATTTTTTCAAGTTTGACTTCAGAATTTGCCTCTCTTTCATGCCTGGACAAGTTCTGTTGGTGCAGACAATGGTAGCACAGTTGAACTGAGGAAAAAAAAAGATATTTCTGACCATTCCTGGTAAGTAAGATGTCATTTGTTCTACTTAAGCAAAGGATTTGTACCTGTCAATTGTGAATTGACCAGTCATGGATTTGCATGAGGATGTTAATCATTGCTGAGAGTTGCAGCACTACTAGCTAGCTGGCAGTGTACTTAATGCACTCAAAACTATAGGCTATAGTAAGACCACTTTGAAATCACGCAAGTTTGCAATACTTAGAGAAATAGTAGAGAAAGTTGTAGAACCTAGCAGAACCATTTACTGCAGAGAGCCTTGTTCAAACACTGTTTTTATGAGCTTGCCCATATCTTCTGTTGTTATTTTTCTTAAATAATGGGTTGAGTGCAAACTATGCAAATCTGTAATCTCTACAAAAACTGGGTTGTTAAAACATTACAGATTACGTCATGGTCATGCGAGGGAGCGTTTACCATGTATTCACTCAGACTGTTTTTGTTCCTTCAAAACATGGGGCAGCCTTCGTTCGCATCTGTCAAGAAATCACTCTGAATCTCACGAAAGTGTTAAATCTGGAGAAACTCTATCTTTCACCTGTCCGTGTTGTACTACAAGCACAATATCCACAGAGAGAGAATTTTTTGAACACCTTGGTCGACATTTGAAAAAAAAAACGAGACTGTAACGTGTTTTTAAGGGCTGCAATTTCAGCACTAATATTTATGGAACATTTGCCTCCCACAGAAACCGGAAGCATAATCCACACTCACTTAAGGATTTTAAAGAAGACCTGCTAAGGAGGTATGCAGCATCTTCAAATGCTGATAATATGAGTGATCTGGATGCTCAGGATGTGGAACTGTCTATTACTGACAATGAACATGATGATGATGTGAGAGATCTGCCTAACCTCAGCACTCAAAAGCACTCAAACAATATTTAAAGCACTCTTGGCTTTTAACTTTTAACAGGGCTTTTGAAAAAAAATCTAAAATGTAAAATGTCTAAATTGCAGACTGTAGTTTAAAAATGTTTTGCAGACTGTAGTTTAAAAATGTTTTACTGTAATGTACTGTAGTTTTTATTTTGGCCCACTTTATAACTTGGCATCTTGTTGAGGGCAAAATTGAATGTTTTCCACAGTACTCCCCCCTCAGTACAAAATATTAAAAATTGAATTGCCTGAAGTAGTTGTTGTCTTTCTTTTTCTTTAAAGCTACCAGATGAACACAAACAAGAAGGAAATCAGAAGTAATCAGAATTGGAGCAACTTGATTTTTTTATTCTTATCAACTTAAATATTTAGCTTCATTATTAAAATAATTAACTAGATAACATGTTAAGTTAATTTCAAATAAGATGGTGAAACTAAGTGGACAAACTAAATTTTTATGAGTTATCAACTTAGAAACATGACCTTAGGCTAGGAAATATTAAGTCTGAAGTAAGTAAAATCATCTTCAGCTGAAATGGAGAAGTAAATTCCCCTAACTTAATTTTGTTTATTGGTTCCATGTAATTTCAACATACGTTACCATAACTCAAAAGATTCGTGGAAACTGTTGCGTCAATTTTTTTCGTTGAGTCTAAACATTTCTTTTTAGAGTGTATGGCCCCTGCTGACATCTAGTCCAGATGTTGTCTCACTTCTTTTCCCTAAAATGGCTGAAATGCAGTTCACACCCCAGGTATGTCAGTAATTTAGTTACATTTGTGACTTTACTTAATGAATTTACATGTTTTCAATGACTGAGCTGGTTATTTTTCCATTTACCAAGAATGTGATCTGCATATTCCTTCAGCAAAAAAAGTTCTCACTTTAAAATAATTAATGCTGAGGACAGTGATGATGAAGACTTTGACATCGAGTCCACGTGCCGCATCACTGGCTTTCTAAGGATGTTCATTGAAACAGGTATTAACACCTTATTTGGAAAATGTATTGCTCTCTTTACAAATGCTTCCATGTCTCATGGATAGATATGATTAATTAAAGTTGAACTAAATGTTGTCTTGAATCCATTTTAGGTACACTGGCCCAGCTGCTGACATTCTGGGTTGGCTGGGAGAAGCTTCCTCCTGAACTGAAAGTGGAGATCTCTGGCGGAACCCTTCCTACCTCCTCCACATGCTTTGAAACACTAAAGCTGCCAGCTCATTTCAAAACCTACGTGGACTTCAAGGAAGCACTTGTCTCTGCTGTAGTAGTGCACAGACTGGATTTGGACTTGTATAAGTTTTCAGACAGATGTCATTGAATGCACTGTTCAGTAGATCAGGTCAATTGACACAAGTTCAATGTCTTTGAAAACATGAAACATACTGTGCAGTAGTTTTATATTTTTTCTACTTACTGAAACCAAACAGTTCTGCATGTTCAGCTTTCAGTGTTAACAGAACAGCATTCATGTTATTCATTCTGTGGCCAATAATGAGACAGGAAGAAAAGGAGTGGAGCTGTGCATAAAGTGCATTTACAAGATCTTAACAATGATTATGGTAGAGCTTCAAAGTAAAACAGCTTTTTTTCTCCCTTTTTTTAAGGAAAGCAAACGTTTTCAGTTTAAGCTTGCTTGTTGTAAGATGCTAAATAAAAGCATGGGTTGGACATCAGTCTGCTATGATTCTTGATAAAACTTGCACAGTCTCTACATATGATCTAAGTGTATCAGTTACAGAAACTCCTGGAGCTGGCAAGATGGCAACCTCTTCCAGCGAGAGCTCACGGGCCAGCTGAACCTCGGGGACTGACTCAGTGCCTCCATGAAGACTGTGAGGTCCGTTCCAGTCCATCCCATAGTCTTCATTAACCTGAATGGAGGACAAGCATGATCAATCTTGTACTTAAAACTAGTCTGACACATCATTACACAAAATTTCTATAAAACTGAATAGGCAACATTTAATTTCTCACCAACTTGGTGACCGAAAATAAGTCTTAAATTAGTACAGTTATGCAGAGTATACACAATAGAAACTACAGGTCAGAGGTTGATCTTTGAAAGCTTTAACCTCTGAAGTAAAATATTTTCTCCCATAATTCCTCTGGGGAACAGACATTTAAAAAGTGTTAAAAGCTGATCTTTCTTTAACCTCAGTAGGATCCTCCGTAGGGCCTTGTTCTCTGTATCTTCTCCAGAGTTGCTCTGGTGATTGATTCCTTTCACTTCTAAGACCATGAAAGTTCCAAGCATCCCTGAAAGAGTCAAGGCTTTGCTGGATTAGTGGAAGGAAGCTCCGTGCAGTGCAAAAGATGGATTCACTGTTCCCTGATCTTCCAGTGAAGTGAAGATCTGATAGAAGAGGTCCAGGGTATGTTCATACACATCTCTCCACATCCTTTCTATTCTGTGTTTAGGAAAACAATTGACAAGGTGATAATTTATGTGTGACATGTGCTGAAGAAGTACATTCAACTGCTATGCTGCTTGTGTGAGCCTAGTTGCCAAACATATTCATTTACCGTTGATTGTGGACACTTCTGCCTGTGATGTGTGAATTCCTGTCGGTACCTCTGCTCCTGATCATGAATTCTCGCCCCCTTTATCACACCGTACCCTTGATGGCAGCCCGTACTGCTCAACAGCAGCGATAAAGCTCTGTAAGACCGAACTAGCTCTGTTATTGCCAGCCACAGTCAGGTCGACGACTCAACGACTGAATCCATCCACCCCACCATGGACAACAAATCTCCACCTGTCAGGCAATTGTGAACACAGAAAGGTACAAGTTTATAGAAAAACAATTCTAATGACATCTATAGAAAGAGGCATTGTTTATCTGCTAGTATCACTGACCTGATGAGCTTATGATTGCCATCTATATGCCATAAAGAGTTTAGGCCAGGAACAGAATACTGCCGTCTGCCTTAATACACGCAGTCTTAGACGCCTCATGTAGACTCCCTCTGCATCAACTCTGCGTAAAGACTCTTGCAGTCTTGAGACTGAGGGGAGGAAAATAAATTAATAACCATAAACTCAATGCCAACTTCATTAGAAACACCTGTTCAATATACTTGACCAGTACTGGAACAAAAATACACTTATTTTGAGGAAATGGTGGCGTCATAATAAAAGACAATATAATGATGTGTGTAAAACTACTACACTACAGAACCACCACAGGCTAAAAAATAATCAGAGCTCACTTAATTTTCTGAAAGAGAATAAACAAGTTGCAAACCATACTTCAGGATGGGATACTTTAATGCACGGCTTCAAGTAAACTGCAAATAAAATTACTGATGCATTGCAAATGGATACATGAATATTATCTTAAAATTAGCTAGGCTCACTAATTTACTTTGTAGTTCATATTTAAATAATAAATACATTCAAAATAAATTCAATTATACAACAGTTAGTTGCGACCAGGTAATTTGATTGGACAAGAGGCATTCCATCATCACTGGGACATGTAACAGTAAAATCACTTCTCTCACAGGTTTTCCAAATATAACCATTAATTAGCCAACTATTACACTCGCTATATTGTTGCAAAATGACGTTCACGCCGAGAGGATGGATATGATGACGTTTGTAGAGCTGTTGTAGGCTATAAAAGCAAAGCAAAGCTGTGATATCGTTTGAACTGAATTATCAATGGTCATTTGTTGAGGTAGGCTACTGATGAGGATGAGGGAGAGCGGAAGCTGTGTCCACATCCAGGTCAGCCGAACTGGACAAAGTTACAGTTGCAGCTCAATAAGGCTACAAAGTAGCACTGTGATGGCCTAGTGTGTGTGCTGCGTTGCCTGGCAACAGACTAAGGGAACTGTTTTTTTCCGCGGAGCTATATAGCCTAACGTATCCTACTTATATTATTTATGTCATCACCGTTTATTAACATTTCCTTACTCAGCACTGCTAAAAGCTGTGGTTGAACTTTTGTATAAAAGCAATATCACACGAGAGGTAGTGATGTTGTACTGTATATCGTTAAATATTGCCCATATTATACTCACTTGGAACACGCACACCTCTTGCATTCAGATGACCACGCATTAGCTTGTAGCCGGTGTTTGGATGTCTTCTGTGGACTTCACTTACACTACCGTCCAACTCGTCATCATTCACAGCTGAATACAGGTCTGTCTTCTCTGCACAAACAAAAACATCGAGTAATTCACTAAATGTAATATCCTTTCTGAGTGGATGAGACTGGCAATTCATAAACTGAAAACTCATGAATTTAATGTAAATACCTTAAACCGTATTGTTGCATGCGCCTCCTGATGGTCCTCTTTGACACTCCGAGCATCGCTGCAATTTGACAGGCTGGTAATCCACGATGAACGTGATGTTCCAGAGCGGCCCTCGGTATGTCAAATGCCAAACGCCCTGGTCCCATCCTTTATTTTAATATGCTGTATGTATAAGAATAAATCCTCAATGCAAGCTTGACTATGTTTCTATAGAAAGACGATGAGTTATCTTGATGTGTAGAGTTTATTCTGAAGGACTAACCGGAAGTAGTGACATGCGTAAATATGCTGGTATGACAAAGTGCAGACCACAGAGCCAAGTTATAGATTTATTATCTTTGTTAATTACAGGAGAAACACATATAAAAGCTAAAAGTACAGCTGGCAGCAGGTTATAATATGACTGTTGAAGTTAGTGACTCGTCCTCTACCAGCAGCACTAATGTTACCTACAGCAGAACATGACTGATATCTGTGCTCAATCTTTAGTCTTTATAAACTTTACTAACACTTTATTTATGACATACTGAGTTGATAGAGTGACCTCTTTGTTAATGTGTTTTAAGAAGTAAAATCATTAATTTACCATGCAGGATTGGTGTTATGATATTGTTATTTTAGGTGACTGTCTCTTGGGATTGATTTGATTGATTTGTCATTTTAATGCCTGTTTCCTGACTGTAAAAAATAAATAAAAATAAACAGAGAAACTTCCACAGGTGATAAGCATTACAGAAGCCTATGATGAAGATGGATTCCACTCACAGTGCGGGCCACCATGCATCGTATGTGCTAGTAACCTCTCCATGGTGGCGGCCCCCAGCTGTGCAAAAAGCACATGGGCTGAAGACCACCTCATTTGTTCACCATTATATAATCACAATGTTTGTTTTAAGTGTTCAGAGTATTGTATATTAATTTATAATGAAGGGCCCCTCTCAGATGCTAAGGTTACATCTTCTATGTCATAATTTGCATAGTTAATAGGGTAAATAAGAGGGGTACTGGTCGCATTTTGACTGAAGTGATTTCCATTTATATTATTAACAGGTGCTGTTTTAAATTGACAGTTTGTGTTTTTGAGGGTATCCATTTTTTACTTGATTCATGTTACTGGATGGCTAAAGGGTCAATTTATGATTTAATGTTACTGATATGTGTTTTGAGATGTGTTAATATTTCATCACAGTAATATTCCTGTAATGCTCGAGTAAGGTCTACTTTACCTTCCCTCTTTGACGGTTGTCAGAAAATTTAAAAAAAAATGTAAACTTCTCTGTTTGGTATTAATCTTATGATCAATAAGAGGTGATTGTTATGGATTTTTTCTAAATTTAGGAGTTCCTAGGGTGAGCTAGTGTCCTTTTTTTACAGCAGTAAATCCTTAAACTGTCTCTCCAGAATGCAGGGTTGAAGCACAGTGTCTCAAGGAAAACAGATGGCTAGTTATCTCTAAGTTGACTAGGTAACCAAGGTCAGAGGAGTCTGTCAGCGTTGGCCCTTTGATAAGGCCAATGGCTGAGCGTCAGCAAGACAACAGGCGCCACTGTTAGTTCAGAGCTTAGAATGAGCATGCTCCTGACTGTAACGCTACTCAAGAGTACTGTAAGGTAATATACTTGTTCTTAACTGGGTGTTAGTTTATAAGGCTGAGCACCATAGGGGAAGGTAGGAATATCAGCGGACTCTGGCAGCTGTACGGTTGTCCACGACAAAGTTCATATTCCTCCTGATATATCAGAATCTTCAATAAATGTTACTTCTTTAATCAACCGCGGGAGGCTCCTGGGTGCATCCATTCTTTCATCATTGACTATTCAATATTTTCCACGACACATTCATCATCTGACATCTACTTTCTGACTGCAACTTGCATTTTTTATTACACCTTTAATTTATGTGCAAAGGACACAATCCCAGTTGGCTGCCCTTGCTCTTTGGAGTTCGTCTTCAGCCAAACCCAGACACTGCTTATGGTCCCACCGCTGGCACGTGTCACACTGCATCTGAAAAATGAAATAAAAAAAGACAAAATCTTTATCATCTTGTGTGCAATTCAATTTAAATATGCAAAAGAGAATAATTTCTGGCCGTAGGAAAGAAAATGTTTGCCATGATAATTTCAATTCTGATTTGTATTAAGAGATTTATGTCCACTGCATTACACTTTTACAATGAGTGTAATATGCTGTGTTAATCTTTTCTAATTAAATAACAAAACCCAGCATCTTGAAGTCAATGACAGAAGGATGTGGCTTTCCACTGCAGTAGAACACAGCATTATGCTAATAGAGTTTCAAAAGCTAGGGTCTCTATCTGTGTAGAGGACAATAGACTACAGTTCTGGCCACCAAATATTACAATGGAAAGACACAGTTACATTTTTAATCCTTATTATTTTAGTTATATATAGTGCCAACATTTAGTATCTTTTTCATTCATAGTTTTTAGGGATGTTGGGAAGTTAGGTAGCCTGTGACATTGCTTTTAGTGGTTTGGTACTAAGTTTAGAAAATTCTAAGAGACACTCTTCTATAATTATAAAATAAATGCCAAATGATAAATGTACAAGAAACAGTGCCAAAAACTCACCCATCGAGTAGCTGGAGGCCCTGATCCGGGGGGCTTTGAGGCAGAGCACATCACACAGTGGTTGTCCAGATCTAACAGTGAAATAAAAATTTCTGTTGTAATTGACATATGTACACATTCCACAATCTAGCGACATCATCATGAAGTTCCAGACATAACAGCTTCTGACACATTCTCTAAATTCCATCACACAGCTTTCCCATACATAAATCATCCTGAAAAATGCCCCAAACGCCTTTCGCCTTGAAAAGCCAAAGACATAGAAAACAGATACATTGTGAATCTACATAACATGACCAAAACTCATTATATCATGTTGACTCATGATGTTTCTCACTCAAATCTAACAAGAATAAGCAATATTTTGTGGAAAAAAAGATCCAAAATGAAGATTACAGGTAAATCAGCTTTCCCATGTGTAAATCATGCTGAAAAATGCTTCAAAGCGCCTTTTCTGTAGCCAGAAAAGCCCAAAAAGACACAGAAAACAGATACATTGTGAATCTACATAACATGACCCAAAACTCATTATATGGGTGTTGAAACATGATGTTTCCTCAAATCTAACAAGAATAAGCAAGTGCTCATCGGTCACTGAGTGATAAATTTTTGTTTGGATATGCATTCAAAATGTGAGAAATTCTCCTATCAGTAATGCTGTTCTTCATCTGTCCGCTTACTCTTGGCATTTGCTCTGAGACTGTGACGTTGTGATCCCCCTATCTCCCGACAGGCCCTTTCCTTTCTTTGACAGATTGTATTTTTTTG